>JALLOT010000833.1:0-17399 GCA_036939595.1 Thalassiosira livingstoniorum
ATCACTATTGTAAGTGTATTAAATTGAAATTGAAAATAAATGCATGAAATTAAAAATTAAATTTTAAAATTATCCAACTCTTTTTAAATATTTATTTTTTTTTAATATTATTTTTTTGTTTATGTTCAAACCAAGTGAAGACTTCCCCCAACCATGCAGTTTGCAA
This sequence comes from Thalassiosira livingstoniorum, assembly GCA_036939595.1. Taxonomy (NCBI): domain Eukaryota; phylum Bacillariophyta; class Thalassiosirophyceae; order Thalassiosirales; family Thalassiosiraceae; genus Thalassiosira; species Thalassiosira livingstoniorum. The sequence continues at coordinate 167 of JALLOT010000833.1, forward strand.
TAATACTGCACCTGCAGATTGGTCTATCAAGAAAATACCCAGATGTAGAATACTGTAAATATTTGAAGTATCAAAACATAAATTATAATTCATAATATAACAACATGGCGATTAGAAACAATATTACACATAGATAGCTTGAAAATGTTATTCTGGGAAATGTACTATTTTTCATGTTCTCCTTAAAAAAATTCCAAGCAATTGCAAGGTCAAATCAAAAATATACGCATAAAAATTGATTAGCTTTTTGTAGGCAATATCCAATGAAACATTTAACATTCAGACAGACAACTTACACAAAACCAGCATAGCTACAGAAACTGAAAAAACAAACTCAAGGAACCATTGTGTTCCTGATTGAAAAGAAGTCACAAGGAAAAAATGATCTCAGTAAAAATATGGAAATTTGTTGCTTCTGATGGTTCTTCTATACCAACCAACTTTCATTATATTCAAACAAAAAATCATTATCTCATCAACAAATATACCATCCCTGTATGATTCTTTGCAGGAAAATTTGTTGTATTTCTCAGCCAGACTTAAATGCAATTAATATAAAACAACCAACCAATTTTACAACATGTTACAATATAGATCACTCAATATAGATCACTTTCTCTCAAATGAAGTAATCTTCTTAAACCAAAAACACATTAATATTTTTCTAAATTGAGCTCATGAATACATTTTTCATTATTTGCAAATATGTAATCATCATGTCATATCATTGATAGATTATCAAAATTAACGACAGAATAAAATCTTAGAAACTTTTTGATTTATTTTCATAAGTGTTTTCTCAGTGGCAACCATACTGCAAAGGTTTCCAAACATCGAAACATAATAATATGTAATTTAATTATTATAATATAACATAAGAATGATTCCAATGTATGCGTACAAAGTAGTTTTGAATAATGTAATTAGTGATCAATTTCGGTTTACCTAATAAAAGCATTGGTTATGACAAAACAACAATATTTGTTATACCAAGAAGTAGAATTTGGGACAAAAAGTAAAAATAATATTTTTTCTGTACATGTCAACTGCCAAATCAGTATTGCTTAAAAGAACCAAAACATTGACATTTATCTTATTAAGTATTTTTGTTATATCTACATGATGAATAGAAAAAGGATGTGGAGTGCCATATTGAGATAAGTCTTTGTTGGGGAAAGTTATTTTTGCTGCCTGAAGAAGAAAATGTATCTACCATCATTGCCAAAAAGTTTTTGGTTGCTTTGTTGTGCTCTCTCAGAAGCCAAAATAAAACATCTTAAAACTTACTGATGATAATGGGAATTGTCAAAAGTATACTATCTTCATATAAAAACAAAAACAAAAACTATTTGAAATCTTATCATTATCAAACTGAAAATAAAATAAAAAGATATCCATAGCTAGTGATAAAATCATTCATAGTTCAATCCCATTGTACAATCATGCCATTCTACTCTGCAAACACAAAACCAACACTGTATAGAGCTTTTGAAATGGCCTAAATAAATAATGCTTGCAGCATTTTTTAATTGCTGAGTTTGAGATGGCAACAAATTAATGTAATATGCAACAAAAGCACCACACATTACTTTTTGATAATTAGATGCCAATGCTATCATTTCTGTAGAAGTAAAAATAGTAAAACAACAAACACAAACAAACCAAATATCAGAAGCACCTCTGATAATCAAAATCTTCTTCATGATTACAATTATGTTTACCCAATAAATAATAAAACTGGATAGCTGTGATGAGAGGCACCTAAAAACAAAAAAGATCAAAGATTGTCATTGACCAAAGAATAACCAAAATAAAAGTGCAACAACTAAATGTCTTGCACAAATATAATATTTTTTATAGATATATGAATTAGAATTAGACATAATAAATTTACAATGAATTTTAAAGCTATGTTTAATGCAGTGGAGTTGCAGATAATATAATTCAACAGTCAACCTGTTTTTTTATTTTACTTAAACTAGCAAGCAACTATATCTTTATGTTGATGCCAATTGATCATTTGAAACTAGAGACCAGGCAGTGTTGTCTCTCTGAATAAAATGCTCAATTTGGGAGACTTAGTTGTGATAAGGTACAAATTTTGGAGTGTTGGCATGTAGTGACATTGTCATTGTCAGCACAACAATGAAACTTATATCACCTCTCACACTTTTTTAATTAGTGATTGGCAGTGTGAAACTTACAGTATCATAACTCTATTAAATACATTTTCTTTCAGGTAGGAAGTGTAAAAAGCTAGTAATGATTCCAACATATAAAATGTCATTGAGCTTTAAATTAATTTTTGTGATATCTACACAGTGAAATTGCAATGCCCCGCAATAATCATGGCATAAAAAAACACATGTTAAAATGCTTTATAGATCCAGAATTGATCTAATTTGGAATTTTTCTATAGTAAACTGGAAGATAACCCATATATTTGTAAAATATGTTCTTAAACTTTAATGTTGGTGCTCAAAAACCAGTATGGATCAATGTTCTATAAACTTTTTTCGTATGGACTTTCTCTTTTGCATTAGACATTAATTTAAAATATATCAGATTCTACACAAAAATTGGTGTAGAAAAATATTTCAAAAAAAATATATGTCTACTTACATTATGAATATGTAGTCCAATAAACAAAGTAATACTAAACATGTGTCAAAAATGAATTTATCTTCATTTCTTATTAAAATATGTGTTTCTTATAGACTTACACTACATATAGTCCTTTACAGTGCTCCTTATGAGATTCTTATTACCCAATGTGCAATAAGAAAATAAGTTTCCAGCATGATATTTTTGGAATAATTGATATAAAGATTAATCATTCACTTGATCCAATGATTATTCACTCTCTTTTCTTGATTAGATCATTTATTCCCATGTCAACCGGCTGACAATGGAAGGCAAAATCACAAGGGATGAACAATTTTTCACTCCATTTCCTTTATCTTATCTCTACAATTCACTCAGGAGGACCTTGTAATAATCAATGAGAAGGATAACGATTATCCATAGAGTGAACATTTCTATGTATGGGTCAAAAATGTGAACCACCAAAAATATCATGATATAGTATACATTTGATGAACCTTATTGGACTTATTTTACAATAGTTGATTGTTTTCTTCAAATTTTTTAATCTGATAATAAAGTTCAACCCTGTGTGATTGAAAAAAGTAATTATTTTTTTGAATGTTTGTGGGATATGCATCCAATCTTTCTGTGACCACATACCAAACCACAAACAATCCCTTAACTACCAATCAATTGGGAGTTAGATATGAAGATCCTTGTGGTGACATAAAATTTTGGATTTATTATTTATAGGGATTTCGTCATTCTTTTAAATAGTGTCATTATCAGACCAATCTTTTGTCATTTGATATTAAATAAGTCTATTTTTCTGGTTCCATTACATTGCTTATAGTTTCTAATAGGTTGGATGTTGCTTACCCCATTTTCAAATCTTTCACTAGAGAATTAAACATTTCACAAATCATATGATGACTAGAAAATTTTGTTGCACAGAGAAAACAGATGAAAATTTTGAATTTATTAACAGTTCCAATTCAATTTCTTTTTTTAGTTTCTTGTTTAATATATTGATGCACTATTTTATATTTTGGACTACAAAAGAAGATCAATTAAACTATTAAAGATTTATTTGATTATTCATAGTGATGCAATAATTTTCAGTAAGAACACTATCAAATAGTCAAACTTCAAAGGCAAACCTTTTATACCTGTCTCTATGACACACCATCCCTTCAATTTGATATTATGCTATGAAAATTTTAAAGAATTTTTTGTGGCTCCTTGTGTTTTCCCAATTTGACAATTCATTCAAAATGATCTTTGATTAAAGCTCAAAAATAACAAGCAAGTAAACTTGAATATGTGTCTTATATTGAATCCCACAAATGATTATTAAAAGTTACTACTTGCTAAGTTTGAAGGTTTGTTAATAAATAAAACAGAGCCATTGCTTCTTATGTATTCCATTATCTACTCAAAAAATATTATTAAAACCTAAAGTTTGATTTTTTGATATTTTATCCAACAAACCTCAAAGACTACTAGTAATAGCAATTTATTCAACTACTACAATCAATTGTACTCTCTTTATTTGAAACTTGAATTTTCAAAGAACAGAACAACTGGAATCAACACATACAGCTAGTCCTTACTTAGCCTAGGTTTTCAATATTTTTTGAATCAAATACATCTATAAAAGTTATTAAAATCGGTTTTAAACTGAAGCCAATATAATTCTACATAAGAATGATGTAGAATTAACTAGGTAGAGTTTATTTTAATTCTTTTATATAAAGGTAATCTTCTGGTCAATAATGATGTAACACCAAAATTATTAACCAATATAGAAAAATATTAATACTATTACACATATAAATATATTCATCCAAATTATTGCTTTAAACCATATTATGTTTCATATACAATTACTTATAAATCATCAAAAAGCTTTAAGTGTTTGCAATCACTAGTCATTCTACACATTTTTTAGTAATATTCAGAGAATATAAAGATCTAAGTTGTCAGTTTGGCTTAAAATTGTTACTTAAAACTAGAAAGTTTGTATCAATCCATTCTTATTATTTACATTCAAGTTATATTGTATTATGATGTTACTGTGTTTATCATCATATTTTTTATTTTCTTCTTTCAACTTCTGACAAAGCACTACTAGTAAAGATAAAGCACATATGCTCTTCATGTTTTTTTCAATCAGTAAAATTTCCAGAATTCAATCACATAACAATTATTGGCTACTATGGTATTCATGTAATTTGTTAGAAGTCATTATTAATTCTATCTTGTTTTATCTTATTCTATCTTATTCTATTTTATTCTATCTTATTCTATTTTATTCTATCTTATTCTATCTTATTCTATCTTATTCTATCTTATTCTATCTTATTCTATCTCATTCTATCTCATTCTATATTATCCTATCATTTTCTATCTTATTCAATCTTATTCAATCTTATTCAATCTTAATCAATCTTATTCAATCTTATTCAATCTTAATCAATCTTATTCAATCTCATTCTATCTCGTTATATCTTATTTTAACTTATTTTATCTTATTTTGTTTTGTTCTTTCTTATTGTATCTTATTCTATCTTCTCTTCTTTTTGGTAGGTTATAGTATTTCTCTTTTCATCCCAGTGATGACCAATTAATGTAAAGGTATTTTTGTAAAGAATTTTTGAGGATTCTAAGATAATTTCAGCTAACTTCCACAGAAAATTTGTCCATACAAGGTTCTCTCCTATTAAAAACCTTTTATGTGCTTCCATTTTTACTAAAAACATATTTTGAATTGACTGGGTAAGGAATTTTCAAAGTGCACCATTTAAAAAAATGTACTTTCTACAGTCATGGATACTTTTTATACTTGTCAATTTATCATGGATGAAAAATAATAATAAACTTTTCACACCAAAATGAATGTACTTGTATAACCAGTACAAATATAAAAAATAATAAAGTACCATCAAGTCTACAAAAGTATATTAGAAACATCATATTTCACACAGTACTAAATTGCAAAGTGGCAGAGTTTCACAGTAAATTATATTTGGATCCAAATAAATTTTGATCCAGGGACCCAGATCCTGTTTTTTTGTTGCACACTCACCACTCAAAATTTTTGTGAACATGAACAATGAACATGGACAATGGCAAAAAATCTACTTACAAACTAGATTAGATAATTTTGAAAATGGATCCAGTTTTTGCCATTGACTGTTGATATTTTAGTAGTTCAGTTAGATCAGTTAAACCATACTAGTAAGTATTAGTTTTGTGCCACTTGACGACATCATTATTAGGCAAATGGCAACCATGCATGCCTCAGTGAATATCCACCTCAATGACTGGCACCTCCCTTCAAAGAGTCCCCAATGGTATGGGTCCCTCCAACCAATTGTAATGTATCAGGCATTTGAATTGCATCAAAATTCTTCTTGCATAATTTCTGCACCTATTGGACCGGCTTAAATGCCCTTCCTCCTGCCTGGCATCCACACTTTTCTCCCTCTTGTACCTCATCCAATCCTCCCAATCCAACTGCTTCCAATGATAGTTCACAATCCAGCAGATGCATCCCATGACCAGTATTTCTTTGGCAATTGAATGAGCATTTGTGGCTCATTCAATTGCCGTGATAATGTTTCTTTTGATGGTGGGTGACGATGTCACCATTTTTGTTGACAAATGAGTGGGTGCATTTGTTCATTCGATTGTCACAATGCTGGTGATATCAATGGAAATAATTACCACTGAAACGGAATGAACCCCAGTGGCTGATTCAATTGCATTGGCAATTATCTATTGATATCCCTGCATTGCAACAACAGAATAAACGAACCATCCATTTGAATGTTATTGCATCATGGTTGGTCATCTATCGTGTTGCCCCTCATTACTTGGGCCAATTTCAAATACTTTACTAACAAAATAGCAGGCACAATACTGTATTGTACTACCATGCTACTGACCCAACTGTAGGAGGCAAGGAAGGGTGATTGAACTGTCACAGGCCACATTAAGTTTTTGAAATTCATCTCATTTTTTTGAAAATTTCTGGATTTGGATCCCTGGATCCAAATACTGTTGGATCCAATTATTGTTTCTCAATTTTACTAACATACTGTCATACCTCCGTCTTTAAGGCTTTCATCTAACCCGGATTCTTGCTGAACCACCTTCACCATGAGAATTAGCCATCGACGGCGGCGCGTCCCAAGACAAACACGCATAGGAGGGTCCTACCCCTTCGGGGGAGGGGATCCTCCAACTCCTCCGCCTTTTTGGGTCGTCCCGCGGTCTTCGTGCGATGGTTTCCGCCATTCTCGGTGGTTCTCCGTCATTGCTTCAATTTTGGGTTTTATTTGTCATCTTCATGTCCTAGGGGTCGCCGCCGTTGGCGCTCCCGATGCATCTATCAACGTCCCACACCCACCAACGCAGGGGGTGTGTCATTTTCCGCCTCCGCGGCGTCGCCTCTCTCCGTCCGAGGCGTCCACCAGCGTCATTGGCAGCGACGCCACCGCCGCCTGCTCCAAGCTCCATGACTCCAACGTCGTCACGTCCCGAATTCCTCCGCCCGCTGGTACTCAGTGTGACCGCATCCTAAAAAATACCACCACTCATCTCAGTGTCCAAGGATCACTGACTTCGTCGCCAATCCTACCTCAGCATCCGTCGTGTCCGCCGCCGACCCTTCACCTCAGTCCGTCTCCAAGCCCTTTGCACCAACGCCTCACCGCCATGTCTGCCAAGCAGCCTCCCTCTGACGCCAACGCCAAGGCCAAGGTCGCCACCAACAAGAATGGCGTGCCTTACCCATTCCCCCCACGTGGCACATCTCCACCGATTGAGACCATGCCCTCACCCGAGTCCGAGGTGTCGGGGACTGGCTCTCCGCTCATTGATGTCTCTAAGCTCACGCCACAGCAGCGTGACAACCTCTTCCACACCCTCGCCCATTGGGATCGGGTCGCCGCCGCAGAAGCCGCGGAGTCTCCTTCACCCGTCCCATCCCCTGATGCGGCCGCTGCTAAGAAGCCAGCTGCAACCAAGCCTTCGGCACCTGCTGCAAAGGGGATGGCTGGCACTACCGTCTTGCCACCCAAACCCCCTATCACCCCGGGTACCTTTGCTCCCTCCCTCGCCCCGGGAGGGCATGCCAGCATATTTGCTAACCAGCGGGCCCAGGAAGCAGCAGTAAAGGCGGGCAATGCAGCACAAGCAGTGTGGATGGGCGTGAACAGATTGCCTCGGCCCCCCAAATCCATGTCGAACACCGCACCAACATGACCCAGGTGGAGAAGATGCAGTTGGTTATCAAAGATGGAGACTTGGAAAGCGCCATTGACCTCATCATGGCTGGATCCAAATTCGCCACCAAGTACGAACTTGCGACATTGGACCCGATTATTTGGAAGGACGACGACAAAGCAAAAGAGGTGCAGATTGGTCACGTCGGTCTCACAACCAAGGCGTTAGCGACAGCAGTCCGAGCTGGTAGGAAAGTAAAACTTTCCAAGGAGTCACATGCCGAATTCATGGGGCACTTATACAAGATGCTTCGGAACAAATATTACGAGCAGATTCCAGGGATGCCGGCCTCCATCTCGGTTATTAACCTCACCATCCCTTTCATCAATTCACCTTCATGCAGTTTTGTGGGAGTGATGCCGATTCTGGACGCCTACCTCATCAAAGGGACGGATGCTGAAACCTATCGTTGGTTAATGGAGCACATCTACGAGTGCGCCCGCGAGCACCTGGGACGGGATGACAAGGGCTCTTGGTACCTCCCCAAGTTGGGAGGGCAGGTTCTTCTCAACCACTTGGCAGCCAAAAAATCTTTCCTCAAACAACCCAACTCAAAACAATCCTTTGCTATGCTGGGGATTGTCACTTCAAAAGATGAGAAGGGGGCGGCTATTTTTAACCGATTTGCTATGGCCTCGGTTACGGCGGAAGGTTATGGTAAAACATTTCCGATCTTGGGCAAGATGCCGGGTGAAATCGTGCCCCTCCCAGATGAGAACAAATCGGAATGGGAGCTATATGCAATCAACCGCCAGGTAGCGTTCAAAAGTGTCACCAATGCCATCACTGTTGCCGGGCTTAAGAGGGACCTGCACGACGATCCGAGGTACAGGGAGGCTTTGATTGGAAAATTCACGAAACCACAGTTCAACGTTGATGGACAGCTCATCAAACCAGCAGGGGAAATCAAGGGACAGATGCCCTACCTCATCGCACTCTTTCCGGCATTCACCGCTGACAGTTTGGTTCCGGATTCCATCTTTGTCTTCGAAAGGAAGGGGGAAGCACGCACCTACTATCCGGGGTACGTCCAACAACTGGTCCTTTCCATCTTCCCCGAACTACTTGCTCCGCCGGCTTCTTATGCGGGGGCAGCCTTTGCAGCTTCACAGACGGGTGGTGGTGGAAGCACACAACAAACGTCTCCCCAGAGTGGAGTGATGGATGTACGGGAGCTTATGAAGCAGAAAAACTTTGCGAATGTGGGCATAGGGGCGTCGCCCTCCCAACCCTTTACAATCCCTCCGTCACCGGTTCCAACAACGCACTATCCGATGGGAACGCCGTACTCTGGAATCTCGTATGGAAGTGCTGGGGGCACTTCCTTCTCATCCCCCTATGGCGGAGGCTCATCAGCAGGTCGTTCGAAGAAGAAGAACACCAACCCCACCACAGGTGAAGGCCGCTTCCCGCTCTACGTGGTGCGGGGTAGCCACAACCATGAGCGCCTCGGCGTATATGCAGGCTGGCCTTTGGCTTCGCAAGCCACGTTTCGTATAAGCGGGCTCACCACAAAGGGAGTCCACTCCCTAGCCGAAGGACTCGAGACCCTCCGACGCACCAATCCAGAATTTCGTGGTCAGGCGACACCCTTCACTGCCATCCCCTCGCGTCGCTCTTCTCCGGCTCCAACGCCTGTGGTTTCCAACACCTCAGCTTTCTCTCCAATTGGAAACCCCTATGCATCGACTACCCACAATGCCTCTCCTTACCACAATCCCAATCTTCCTCCATCCACGCCCCTCCAGCCTAGTGGGTCCACCGCTTTCACCACCCCCACAGCTACTCAAACCGGCGGACATCCCCACAACCCACCTTCATTCATCCATTACTCTCAATTTCCTCAATATGCTGCCAACGCGACTGCCACAAGAGCTGGCAGCTCTGCCGCCACCCCCATCATCATCGACAATGGACAACCGAGACGCACTGCCCCATCTCCACCAACTGGGGGCGGGGCTCCCACTCATTCTCCACCGGCGGCGGTGGCAAATGCAACCATGCGGGACGGTGAGGATGCAAGCATGGCGTCAACCGCAGCGGAGGAACAAACGATCGTGGATGAGGACTCCCTGAGCCAAAAAAGCACCTGTAGCCTCCACAGCCTTGCGGAAATGATGAAGAACAACTGTGGAGACGCCGCGGCACCAGCGGCTGCCGACCACCATCACTCCACCCCCCCTCCGGACCCCACGTTGAATTCAGGAGCAGACCCGTGTTGGATTGAAGCCATATGCGATGGGACATTCACAGAACTGATGGTTTTGAATGAGGTTTGCAGCAAAACCAATGCCAAACGGACTGACATCCTATGTGTACGATTCAAGGCACGACGAGATGGAAACATGCGGGTCCTACTTCACTTCTTGTCGCATGAACTGGCACATGCTGTGCTCACCGAATTGCAAGGTAACGCCTACCAGGGTGCCCTCACGCAGGCAGACTGGAGCAATGGTTACGGCCGCATCCCCCACAACCTGTCCGAGCTTCTCATCCCCATCGATCCCAACAAGGAATACAACGCGCCGAAGTATTGCATATTCGCCAACTGCAGCCTCAGCTCCACGGACGGTACGGAGTTTTTTGCTTCAGATGAGGAAATTGAAGCCCACATGAACAAGTTTCACCACGTCGAGCTAAGTTACATGATCCCAAAAGAACTCAAATTCCTTTACTTTCGAAAATGCAAGGGCTGCGAGCACTTCTCCTTCACCGATAAGCGGCATTACACTCACTACTACAAGTGTAAGTTGGTCCGGCCTCGCACTCCATCGGAAAAGGCCCTGGCCAACAGCGAGGAAGCACAAATTGCCATGGCCAAGGCAGCCTCGCTCAAAGACTTGGAAACCCAACAGCATCGGGAGAAGCACCAGTCACAGCAACAGCCACCGAACAAGGTCGCGGATTCCAACCCTTACTCAGCCCTTTCGACCAATGATAGCGACGACGACACCATCAACACCGCTGGATCACGCAAGCACCACCACTCCAATGACGACGGCCGCGATGGGCAAGGATCAAAAGCCAAGAAGTGCAAGACGACCAGTGGTGCCTCTCCCCAGCAACCATCGACGGCACAGCGTGAAGCCACTCCACCACCGCAAGAGCAGCAGGAGCAGCCACAATCCAAGGTACCTTCACACATTCGGGAGCAGGTGGCCGTGGAGGACGTCACGGAGTCGGATTTGGAAGTGGAAGAAGACGTCGACTTATCCAATCTGCTGGATTCAAAATCCATGGAGGCTAGTGTCTCCTCTACGGCAACGCCTCCTACTTCCAATAAAAGTAGCAGAGCGGCCAGATTCAGCGCAGCTCTCAAGGAGCGGCTGAAATCTTCGACATCAGCGGAAGAGACGATAGCCATTGCGGCGCGTCTCTTCGAGGAGACCAACGATCAAGATCAAACAATTTAGTTGTCCAGTAGACGGCTGCCCCCAACACGCCACGGGGCATCGTCTCGACATTTCTACACGTAATGCATTAAAGAACCATCTGTTAACCAAACACCAAAACGATCTTCAAAAAGCTGATTTTAGTTTATGTCAGGAAATTCATATTCATATTTGCTCACAATGCAACACCATTCATGACAGTGCAAAGAAGCTGGCCCAACATTGCAAAAAGGCCCATGCATCAACACGTACAGCCACCAACTCAACGATCTGCCAACAATATATCCAAGGAAATGGCACACCGAACTACAATCCCCAATGGAAGGAGGGCCTTCACTTCATCCACAACCACATCGATCCGAAACCACCCGATTTTCGTTCTGGAGTTAGAGAAAAAGTCAAAAGTTCCCTGTTCAATGAGTTCATTGACATCATGGTTGGAATTCTCCATGCCTGCAATGAGGGCGCCTCGTCATATATCGGGAAGAACAATAATGTTTGGGAACGGGAGAGCCATGTTTTAGATTGGCTTCTCTTTCATGCAGAGATGCTCGTCTTCGCCCCAAAGCCACATTCCTCAGACGAAGAGATCAATGCTTGTGTCTCCCGACGTATCAACCTCTTCCGATGCGGTCACATCGAAGAGTTGTACCGGGAAGTCCATGCTATTCGCAGCCGCCCGCCTGGAGCTGCACCAACTCGCCCCACGGACACCGTCGATCGAGCGGCCCAAGATGCGGCCGACAAGGACAATTGGAAGTCTGCCAATGCAAGGATTAACAAAAATAACAAAATTGCCATCCTCACAGACGACCTTCTTCCTCACGTCCATGCCCTCTACGAAGACGAGACGGAATTCAGCAAACAAGCACCACCAATCACTGAGCTCGGACCAGAGAGAGAAATGCCAGGCGACATCGTCAAATCCATCCGTCGGCAGGGGCGAGGGCGAGCAGCGGGACAATCCATGGATTCGTTGGACATCTTCGTCGCTCTCGCTAAGAAAAACAAAGCTTCCATCAATAAGGCTCTCCGCTGCTTCTTCCGCCGAGTCTACAATGGCCTCATCCACCCGCTGATCAAGAAGTACTTCAACACCACCTACCTTTTTTGCCTCCACAAAGATGAAAAGGACCCATCCAAACTCAGGCCAATCGGCATCCCTTCGGCAATCCGACGCATCATTGCCAACCACATAGCAATCACCTTCCGTCGGAAGTTTGCACGGCATCTCCTTCCGCTGAACTTTGCCATTGGGGTTGACAATGGCATGGACTTCGTGGTCCGATCCACCCAGCTTGCAGTGGAGAAATTCATCACTTCCAAGCAGCATGGAAAGCAGGCACCGGAACGAAGCTTGGTCTGTCTGGACCTAAAAAATATGTTCAACAGCGTCTCCCGAGGCAAAATCATCGAGTTGGTCAGGGAGAAGTACCCGGAGCTCCTTCGCCTCGCCCACATGCTCTATGACGAGCCCAACCAGGTCTTCTTCCGGAAGGCGGATGGCTCCATGGACTACCTCCTGATGGACGAAGGCGTCAATCAAGGGTGCCCTCTCTCTTCCACCTTCGCCTCCCTTCTCCTCCACGAAATCCTCCAACCACTCACCACCAGCCTTCACGACAGAGCACGCTTCCGGCGACTGATGGGTTCTCCCGTCAACGACGATGGTCATGGCAGTGAAGGGAACCCGATGGGCTACATGGACGACGTGAATGGAGTCCTGGCTCATGAGGACGTGCTTTTCTTCCTCGAAGAGTTTGAGCGGCTCGCAGCACCACTGGGCTGCAAGATTAATCCTGCAAAAACTCGCATCCTTACGTCCACCTCCGGCCAGTCAGCGATTCCAGCTATTCGGGAAGCGTACGGAGATCACACCGCCAACTCTCTCCAAACAGCCATCAATAAGTACTCCGTCACCACTCACCCAGGCTCCTCCTCTCCAGAACCATTAGAGGTCACCACCGGCCTCCGACTCCTTGGCCAACCAGTGGGCTCGGTTGCATTTGCACACTCCTTCTGTGCAGAGCGACTCGAGCAGGCGAAGGCGGATGCACAGGGTCTCCTTGACCACCTCTGTGATGACCAAACGAAGTTGCGTCTATTCCAAATGTGTGTCCTTCAGCAGCTCCCGCACCTCTTGGCCTCCGAAGTGATGTACTGCCACTCCAACACTTGGCACGAGCAATGGAATGAATGGATGGGCCTGCTGGCAGTCGGTGCAAATGCATTGGTGTCGGACTTCCTCCGGCAACTCACCAAACGTAGCTCCCTCCCGCTCCATTCATCCCTCATCTCCTACATGTCAGTTGGGCAAGGTGGACTGGGACTTCTTGATGCGTCTGCACGAGCCATCCCGGACTTCGTCATCTCCATGACCATGTCCACCAGATTCGCTTCGCAAGGCTTCCAATTCCGACAGTTAGCAAGCCCCATCATGCCCCGCCCCACCATAGCCAACCTCTTCCACTGGGGCAGCAATCCCAACTCCCGTATCCTGGCGCGCTTCAATTCCCTATTCGGCCCAATTGCCGAACTAGGAGCGCCGCCTAGTGCAGCGGACCCATTCGACTACGTGCTCCTCCGATCCTCTCCAAAAAGTATCCGTGACCGCCTCCGCCAACATGCCAGTGTCGCGAGATTCTCTACCCTCCACACAGTCGCTCCAGCACTCCTCCGTCTCGAACTTGCCGACGTCCTGCTTCCACATACCTCCTACCCCCTTGTCGCCATGAATCGCAGTGACCCCACCCACCGCCAACGCCCTGACTTGTTCATCATCAATCTCAAACAAAAACTCCACCTCGAAATCTACGAACCATCCAATTGTCCGACCTGCCTCTGTGGAAAAACCATCGACGTCTTCGCCCGCCACACCTTCTGCTGTCGCAAAGTCTCCAAAAAAGCGTGCCACGATCGCATCAGGGACGGCCTCCACCCACTCATCAAACAACTCCTGGCTACTGCTGACTTCATTGGAAAGGGCTCCGTCATGGAGGTCGAACCACAGAAGGAGATAGCGGACCTCCTCGGTTGCCGCCCTTACGACTTCGCCTACAAACCCGTCCCCAGCCTCAAAATCAACGTTCCGTGCCCGTTCAACAAAATTGGATTTGATGTCACCATCACTCCTCCACTAGCGCTCTACCTAGCTTCTTCAAGTGTCACCCTCAATAACAGGACGGCCTTTGCCGTGAGACATTTGCAGGACAAGGAAAAGCTCAAGCTAGCACGGAAGGGGATGGCGAATAGTCACACCAATGCATCTTTCAGTGGAGAAGAAATCATTCACCAACTGATTCACGACAACAAAGTCCTTGTCCCATTTGCAATTAGCCCGCTAGGACGTTGGGGACCAATGATCGATTTTATCTTGTTTGGTAGTCCACCTCCCATACCTGCCATCCCGTTCTGCAACACACGGCAATGGGCAGCTCACATGTACCACAACGCCCTTTCCGCCTCCATACATCACAACCTCATCAGCTATGCCACCAAACGTTGGAAGCAGAACAAGGCGCCCGACCAACACTTCTACGGCAACTCTTACACATCACCCACACCGAAGGAGTGGTTCCTTGGTAAAGCTGGCCTCGTCATCACCACTGCCCTCGCCCTGCACATTAGGGATGCAAAGACGAAAGAAATGCAACCGCCCCTTGACCCATCGGATGACGACTACGAAGACCCCAATGATCCACCAGCCCCGATTCCGCCTCCTGATTACGTTCCCATTGCCACCCGTAAAGTCCTCGCCCACGTCGGACAGGACCTCACTCACACGCCCACACCCAGCGGGAACGCCATCCCGCCGGCTTTGTACGTTCGGGCCGTTAATTGCCCATAACATAGACGCTCATAAAACATACTGTAACACTTATATATATATATACAATACCGCAATCACATTCCTTTATCTCATAATTTTTTTCGTTTCATTTCTAAGACAGCATTATTTTTTGACTTCAATCAATAGTAGACTAATATGGATATTCTAGCATTATTATTATTATTATAGCATCCATCAATCACCAATTCTCTCGCCATGGCTGCCCACAACATACCACAAGATGCCTCCGAATCAGAAGCACAACGAGTTTCATTTTCTACCATCCCTCCAAACTCTTCGTCTCATGACAGCTCTGCCACTAACTCGAACGGGTCTGGCAACAATGCCATCACCAGCTTTGAACCGACTGATGCAGCTTCTGATCCAGAACGTCCTCGAGATGCTTTTTGTTACTATTCCAATTGAGAGAAACTTGAGAGCGGCTCTCGTTCAAACACCGGTGGAATTGAATGGTGAGCAAACAGTGCAGAATGAAGGCAACGCTGAAGACAACACTGTACGCAAGACCCATATCTTGTTTGAAACGGACATGCTGAACATTGCAGCTCAAGATGAATTGTATGGTGACGACTTGGATGACGACAATGAAGACATTGATATTCTAGATCTTTTTGAGGGCAACAATGGCTCCCGTGTTTTGGAGCAGTGATCGACATGGTTTCCGTGTACTTTTACTGGGGGAAATATTGGGGAAATAGGCTTTAGCAATCGTGATTGATGTTTCTAGTTGAGGTTATATTCTGAAAACAGCGCGGGGTTGAAGAAATAAAAACACGGACCAATGTAAAGTTCGTTGCTATCTCTAGGTGCAGTTTATGTTTATTAGCTATCAAATTTATTTTAAAAAGGACTTTGTTCCTTTTATTTTGTAATCAAATTTGAATCAAATAGCTTTTCGAAATGATATTGTTTTGCCGCCAGGGCTCCAAAGCCCAGATTCAAATTCGCTGTGAGAGTGAAGCTGGCAGAAGCATGTCAAAAATAGGTTACCTTCACGCGTCATTTGTTTATTGTGGTCATGATTGTTGGTAATTTTTTTGTCTATACCACATACTCGGATTTACAAGATCTTGAAGTGTCAATGTTCGCGATTCTCAGTACAAACCCAAGTTGGAGAACACGACTTTTCATTTCTAAAAGGTTTGCAAGAAATGTTGCTGCCTCTTCTGTGAATCTCTATTTTTTGTCCTGTGGGGTTGGAGCTTCGATCCTCTCTGCATTCCAACCGCCATCTCGCCTTTGTAAATTGGCAAGTCTGCATTGATCAGTAGAATATGAATGCATTCCGAAATGGTCAATCAGATACTCAGATGTACGAGATTTCGAAGCTTGGATGTTGGCGGTTTTCAGTGTAAACCCAAGTTGGGTCATTTTGTAAAAGGGTTTGTGCAAGGAGTGTTGCTGCCTCTTCCGCGAATCCCTATTTTTGTCCTGTGGAGTTTGATCCTCTCTGCGTTCCAACCACCATCTCGCCTTAGTAAATTGGCAAATCTGCCTCAATCATTGCTATGTAAAATATGAAGTACATTCGGAAATGATCAATTAATGCTACAATGCCTATCTCTATGGGGTAATTTACTTTCACGGAACTTTGACAAATCATTATACGCTGGTCATAGAAAACACCAACGGACAAGAATGAATGCTGAGGAATTGGCGATTACTTGTGAGAGACACAAGGAACCATGTAAAATTTTTGCAACTACCATAGTGTCAGATAGTGTCTGAAGTCTGAATCCACTAAAAGTAGAGATTGGTAGAATTGGTAAGAGTTCGTAAGTATTGTGGAGAGTGGAGATGATGTGCCTTGAAGCTTGCAGGTGCCTTGTTTAGATTTTTAATTGAAGGATGAAGCTTAAGTTGAGGAGGTGCAATGACATCTGGCAAAGGGCGAATGGATGCACGAGCGAGAGATTTTTGTGCATGTGTATGGTACCAATATTGAACGTATTACTGCATCCATCCACCCACAATATTTAAATTTGATCTGATTTGATGCTAGAGCAGGGACCCGGGGAATTTTCTCAAAAATTCGAATTAACCCTAATTTATATTTTGTTTGAATGCAAACTCTTTGTATCGCTACTACGTGTAAAATATCTTTTCTTACTTC
>JALLOT010000834.1:0-17440 GCA_036939595.1 Thalassiosira livingstoniorum
AAACCTATGTTTCTACCATGGCTTGGACTTTCTAGAGCATTTAAAAAACAACTTCAATAAAACAGAAAATGTTTCAAGATAATATGACTACTTCTGTTACCCCCAAAAAAAATTCGTCGTACGAATAGAGGTATTGTGAAAAGTCAGTGCCAAGCCAAAAAGTCAGATACTAATGATTCCAAAAAAAAATGACAGCAATCTAATGTCATTTTTGAAGATACAACCAAAACCTCAAAAGAGAAGAAAATGCTTCAGAATTTCAAAAGAAAAATAGAGATTCAACTTTTCTAATTCTTTTGATAAGAGCTAAAAAGTGAAAATAAAGCAGGATAAAGAACAATCCAAAACGGCAAATTACATTGGACAAAATGAAACAAAACCGCCGTTTATTGCAACTACACTATTACAGAAACTAAAAGGTTGCGACCACTTAACGAGCGGAGAGAAACCCAAATATACGAGCTGTCATCAAGTTAAGTTATGTGTGCAATTGCGTTACTTTGTGTACAATGCTATTACACAATACACGAATAGTCGTTCTAATACATAGCACTATACAATTATGTTATGATTTCTCATGAAGAATGTGTTTAGGCAGCAACCTTGGCATCAACAGCAGCTACGTGCTTCATCAAGTCCACAACACGGCTAGAGTAACCCCACTCGTTATCGTACCAGGCAACAAGCTTCACGAAGTTGGGGTTCAACATGATACCAGCATCGGCATCGAAGATCGATGACCGAGAGTCAGATTCGAAATCAGTTGACACCAATGGCTCGTCACAGTATCCAAGAACTCCCTTCATTTCTCCCTCAGACTTGGCCTTGATCACGGCGCAAATCTCCTCGTAAGTGGTGGCCTTTCCAAGACGGCAAGTCAAGTCCACAACGGACACATCAATGGTGGGCACACGGAACGCCATACCGGTCAACTTGCCCTGCAAAGAAGGGATCACCTTGGTCACAGCCTTGGCTGCACCAGTGGAGGAAGGAATGATGTTGCCAGATGCGGCACGGCCTCCACGCCAGTCTTTGCGGGACGAAGAGTCAACAACGGCCTGGGTGGCAGTCATGGCGTGAACAGTGGTCATGAGTGCCTCTTGGATGTCGAACTCGTCGTGCACGGCCTTCACCATGGGTGCAAGTCCGTTGGTGGTGCAGGAAGCACAGGAGATGAAGTTCTCACTTCCATCGTACTCCTCTTGGTTCACACCCATGACAATGGTCTGGGAGTCGTCCTTGGCGGGAGCAGAGTAGATCACCTTCTTGGCTCCTCCATCAATGATGGATTGGGCCTTCTCCTTTGTGAGGAACACACCGGTAGATTCGCACACGTAGTCAGCTCCGAGGGCGCCCCAGCCGACTTCCTTAGGATCACGGCAACGGGAAGTCATGATCTTATTTCCGTTCAACACAAGGTAGTCGCCATCAACCTCAACAGTTCCCTTGGCAATTCCGTGGATGGTGTCGTATTTGTATTGGTAGGCCATGTAGTCGGGGGTGGCAGATCCGGCGTTGATGGCGTTGAGGGCACAGTCGTCATCTTCCATCATGATACGGGTCACAAGACGTCCGATACGCCCGAAACCGTTGACACCCATTCCGGTGGCCATGGACATGGAGGATCCATTGGAGGTGGCCTTGAGGGAGGTTCCAGAGAAGGAGGAAGGGGCGTAGGCCGAGGCAGATCCGGCGGCGAAGAGGGCAATGGCGGCAGAGAACTTCATTGTGATTGTGTATTGATAAGATTTCGACTGATCGATGAACGAAAAGAAAATTTATGATAGAATAAGGTGAAGATTGAGTGAAGTGAACAATTGAAATTACACACCCACGCGCACCTCCTACTACCCACACACAAAGCAACGTTCACACCTACCATGCAAAAACTAAATACTTACCGTACTTGGTACTTAAGTACGAGTAAGATAAGGTATTTTTTAAGATCTTGAAAGATACCAAGGAAGGTGTGGAGCGTACAATTAATACCATAGTACCAGCCATACTATAATACCATACGATCGCGAAGTACCTACATACTACTATACATCATAGATAAAGCGAGGTATCCAATCAACTAAGCCCGCGAACAAACATACTTCGCACAATACTCGTAGTAGTGACTCGTAGCATTTATTTCTACATAATATTCTTATTACATACATACGCGATATTCCTAGTTCGTACGAGTAGTTCCTATGGCAGTATCTCTTTTTGTATCCGATACCATAGTACTTACATCATCATACGATAGTATGGTACGTTTTTTTTACAGAGATTGGCGTAGTACGTCAGTCAAAATCGATGTCATGTTGTCAGTTTCCAGTTGCCCGCCCAGTTTCTGTGTTTCCGTGCCACGGATAACCAGCTGTCAAAAATTAGGGAGGAAGAGAGACAAGTTAGCGCCGTGGCACTTGTTCGTCATAAAAAATAATTCCTTCCTCATATTCCTGACTAATCCACAGTGTTTTTCAATATCAGAGGCATTTCATAAGGTTAAATATTTTTGCAATTTACTGCAATCTGCAATGTACAACATTATTTTTTGTAAACATGAAATTGAATTGATAAATAATTTATCACCTATACCACAGATTGGCTGTGGAAAATGCTACATTTTCAGTGGCAAGAAACTGTGAACACCAACCTAGATTTCAATGAATCTCTAAAAATGAGGTATGTTGATGCTTTTGCAAAAGCTACTGGAATCAACCACCAAACCACCAAAGTAAGTTTACCTGGTAGGAAAATACCGAGCGAATCAAACCCTGTTTCTGTTTTTACTAGGAATCATCCAAGGAGCAACCCAAAAAGAAGTACAAGAAAAAAAAACAACCAGTTCCCCCTCCACTAATAACACCCCAAATTCAAAAATAAGGCAAACAAATACAATGAAATTTCCATCTCTACATAAATCTATATAGTAATCATATTCATCTCCAACTAAATTGATTCCTCTGAACTCTGACCCAATTATCCCAATGTTAACAAAATCACCTTCACCTTCATGTAAGAAAAAATAATAGCAACACCAACCACAACCATAATTACAGTCCTAAAAAAATGACTCTTTGAAAAATCTGGGACTAAACCAGAAAACAAAAACACATTACGGATACTAAATTATTGATTTTCAGATGATTTACCTAAAAAAGGATAGTGTTAAACCCTATGACAAAATAAATTACCTTTATGACTTTTATGAATCATTGTCAAATTAATATTTTGTATTGGATAATTCAAAAAAGCAAAACATGGGTTATATAATGTCCTCAGTGTTCTTTATGCGCATCTTTCAGTATTACTAAAAAAGGATAAGGTAAAAAGATAAACTATAATAGGATTTTTTTCATTATAAGAATTCATTTCTCTGAATCAATCATAAAGATGTTACAATTTCTTTAGTACGATTACCTAAACAATCTTATGTGCTGTATGGCAATTATTTGTTCCCATCAGTAATATACCAAATTGATAAACAATAACAAATCAAAATATTTATTGATCTGTGGTAGTACCATAATTGTAGGTAGCTATGGTAGCTAGTTACTTAGCTCTTGTTTCATGCACCAGTACAATACTATTAACTTTAATTACACAGGACTCACCAGTAGTATTTTCTCTAGATAATTAGGAGTCGTAAGTACCACCATCATAAGAATTAGGTATAGTGCTTAACTTTTAGGTACCACATTGCTTTTAGTTGCATGAGTTTGCATGCATGCTTTAACCATAAGTATGATAGGAATGTAAATGATTATTTTTTAATTCTTATCTTTGTAAAGTGTCACCAAGATGCAATTCCTGATTCAACAACTGGGCCAAAGTGCTCCACATACCATCTCCTTCTATGGATTTGTGATCTGCCACAATCAACCAACACAATCTTGTCAACCATTGACATCCCAAAACACGGCCATCCATAACTGTTTTACTTATCCTTTAGGAAAGGTATTTGGAAAATTTTTTCTCATGGATATTTGCAAGAAGAAAGAAAACTATGCCACAACTGCCACCATGGTTGATATCAGCATTGATCCATTGTCATGTAATCCAAGAAAAGATGTCATTGGAACCATGAAAAAGTTTAACAAATTAATGTCCATAACTATTATCTGTCATAAATGGGAACCAGACATGCTCGTTATTATTTTTCAATTTTGAATGGTTCCAATGGCAGCTTGTTTGGGATTTCATGGCTATTGTTGCTGATGACTGGCAGTTACCATGTCACTAAATCCAAAACAAACTGATTTGGAACCATTGGAGATTTTAAATTATTAATGCATATTACTGGTAGACTCCTTTAATGGGCAAAGGACACACACATCTTTTTTTAAACATTTTTCATTGTTCCAACAGCAGTGTGTTTTGGATTTTATAGTCATGGTTGCAAGCAGCCATCAGGTGACAGCATGTCCAGCATGCAATTGGCAGGGGTAACAATAGTGCTTACTCACATAAGTAGCACAATATTACAATACTCTTTATTATACTAGGTAAGTAGTTGTATTACTACTTCATCTACACCATTACTATTAAATTATTCTCTAGAGGAATACTTCTTGTCTTATCTAAATCATTGAATTTTTTCAAAAAATCCTGGGAATTTCCCATGTAAAAATATTTCATGGATAAAACAATATCTTTAAGAAACCAGTAATAAAAACACAATATTTTTGGGATCAAAGTTCCATTCCCAAATCCCTTCTCCCCAGAAAACACACACTATTTACTTGATCAAAGTTTAATTCGCCTAAATCCAAGATTTATCTTGAATTTCACATTATTTTTCAAAACTATTACTAAAAGAAGTAGTTGGAAAGAGAGTGAAAATTTCCACAAAAAGAGAAAAGGAGAGCATGTTTTTTGGTTTTTTATCTACTCTACCAACAACAAATTGATACTTTGACAAAATAGACTTTTCTTTTATTTTTAAATGAGTTCTTACAAGCAAAAAAATTACAATAGCATTTCAAACTAGTATTTTTACTTCTGATTTTGATTCCAACTTCATAAGTTCTGCTACCAATTATTCACTGGAATTGACTTTGTTATCTTCTGTAACTTCCACTCCCACTATTGATACTGATATCACTATTGCATCCAACCCTGGCTTCTATTCCAACTAATCTTACCATTCAACATCCCCAGAAACTTGCTACTGGCCAAAACCATCAACACTTTATAGTAGGTGAGTGAGATCATAACAATGGTTGTCTAAAGGTGATAATTTACATCTCCACTGGGACTCTTAACATGGTCACAATGGCAGTTTAACACCATCAGAAATTGATTTCAGGTAATCATAGTCAAAATTTTGATAGTTACATTTAAAATTTTGTCCAGACTCATAATACACAATTTAAAATACGGGCACCCTCCACCAGATCCGTAGGCAGCACCCCCTGCTTAGAAGCACCACTTTCATTTCATTGTGACATTCCCATAAAATTAGAAGGCTGTCAGAGGTTGAAAATGACAGTAAATTGATTGCTGATGTGCCTTTTGCCATGATTTTAATTCCAAATGCCACTCATCTACTGTTCTTAGTTGCATTTATATCAGAATTTCCTTATTGGTATTCTTTTATTTGAGTTTGTTCTAGATTTTTCAATAATATTTCTTTCTGGATAACAGTCATAAGCTGATCTTTGAACCATAATATCCACATTTTTCAAGGAATAAGTCCCGTTCGGAGATATCTAGCAACAGTTATTTTCCAGAAAAGCAGAAAGTGGAACTTTAATTGGAAAATTCTAGTGATTTTCCCAGGAGACAATCCATTCAGGGATCTCTAACCATATTCTTTCCCTGATAAAATTTGTAAGTTCAACTTTGATCAAGGAAAAAACAGTGTATTTTCTGAGAAGAAGTTTTCTTATCAGAATATCCTTGTTTACTTTCTATTTTATCTATAGTGATCCTATTAATTCTTGAATTTGATTAATTTCTCATAAATCACTAGAGAGATTTTAACCAGGGGAGAAAAGTCAGTGGGACTATTGCTTCCTTGATTTTTGACTTATGAATGATGCTTCTAAAATGTGTTGCAGTTAATTAGTAAGTAATTTTTGCTTTCTTCAGGTAATGTTTGTTTTCCTTTCTGCTTGTATTCAAAAATTTAAAGTGGAAATTGAATGGGTAACATATTTGTCAAAGATATGTATAACTAAGAACACCCTGGACTAATGATTTGTATTTCTGTGCAATATATCAATTGAAATGGAAAATTATCATTCGAAATCAATCCAATTTACTTTTTTTAACTTGTATACTTTTGGATTATTTGAACCCGTTTAATGTATTTTGATATAATTGATCAAGTTAAAATTAAATTATTGTTTCCCAGATAAATTTAATGGTCTGTGATGATAATAAAAAATGTCCATATGTTTTCAAATGGTGGTGTGGAACAATTGAAAATATAACTTTTTACAAATTATTCATGCTTGATTTAAGGACAAAAATCAGAATATGCCAAACTATATCAGGTTTTGGAAGTGTCACTTTTTATAAACCAACCTACTGGTTTAGAATATTGAGCTGGATGTTTTGATATTGATGTTTATTTGCTAGAGTGTCTGATGTGATATTACATGGGATAAAACCAAAATATGCAAAAACTTTTCAGCAGGCAAGATTATACTGGCAATCATGACTCCAATGGAACTGTCAAACCTGAAATTCAGCAAAAACATAAATTTAACATATACATAATTTTCAAAAAAATTGTAAAGGTATTAATTGAGTTTAATATTTGTGATCAATTCAAATATTTATTTTCTTTTACTTATGTTTATTTTATTGCAACCAATGCAAATCTTCAATAGTAGAAATGATGTCATCATCATTATTGTCATCATCATCATCATCATCATCATCATTGTCATAATGTAAAAAGTATCATAAAAATCATTGCCATTTATACAATAATAAAAATAATCAATATTTTATTAAAATAATAGTTTAGATATAAAATAAAAATGTAATAGACATTCTAACAAAAAATTAAATAAAGAATAGTATCCTTATAATGATTTGAAAGTATTCAATATTTGACTTCTTCAAATATATGAAGTAGAAAAACATAAATAGTGAGAATCTATTATAAATATAACAAAATTATGTACAAACCTGGTATAAATGGTATTTATCATAATCAAATCATTTCTTGTTTGAGTTTTATTGGAAGAAATATGTACCAATATATTGTTGTAATGATTAGAGATTTCAGACATCCAAAAAGGTTTGTGTTAAGTAGTCCATCATGTCTCTGTGTATTTAGCAGATCAATCAAAATCATGCATTACTTCAGGATGGTTTTGGCTCAGACTTTATGAATGATGCTTCTTAAAAGTATTTTAGATGTCTTTTACATTCAAAATTATTATAAAGGAACAAATCTATGATGCTTTAATACTTGCTTTTGAATATTACAGATCATGATATCTGTTGTCCCATTTAATATTTTTTTATGACAAATTATTGGGGCATAGCCCTCAATGAACCATGTGATTGGTTATTTTGAGTAGTATATCTGGCTAAAATTGAAGTTTTTCTCTTAGTCCTACTATAGGGGGGGGGGCAAAAATAAACAAATGCATTTTTTTCTAGAAAATAGTTTGAAGAATAAATCCTGAATGAGCTTGAAAAAGAAGAAAATGAGTTCAGATATTTTAACAAATTGATTCCAATTTTGCAAATGTGTCTGGCTTAAGTGCAAAGAATAATTGCTTATTATTTGTACCATACTAATGACACTAAATTATTTGTTTGGATATTTCCCCTAAGTTTTTAGGATTTCTGGCCCACTCTTGGTTTGATTTTTGACCTTGAAAACAAATACCCAACTACTCATAATAAATTAGACACAAAAATTGAACTCTAAATATTGGTCAAGTAAAATAATCAGATTGGGATAAATCTTACCCTAATACAAAGGTAAATACAAAGGAGAAGCAATTCATCATGTTTTAGTAAGTGATATCAATATCACTCTACATTTGGATAGATTTATGTTATGGAATGGAGTGCCAACATTGATAAAGGATCCAAATACTAGAGCTTGGCTGAAACAAAAAATAATCTTTTGTCGTGTATGATCCATTATTGCAGTTAAAGAATTGAATATTTAGTGGGGTAAAGATACATTAATATGTTGTGCTTTATTGACATTAATTTTCTTTTTAGTTTGAAACAAATAATATCAGTACATCTATGATGACTGTTTTCACCATAGTTTTTTATCAATTAAGAAATGGAAAATGCTGCAACATTCCTCCTCATTTTTATGTTGAAATTTTAAATATGAAAAATTGTATTGGTGAATGTTTCAATGCAACTATGATTCACTCAGAGTGCATATAAGCTATCCAGTGAATGGCTGATATCAGTGTTAAAAATTCAGTAGAAAATATAAGGAAGTTACTTCTTAGAATTAGTGTCATACCACCAAATTGATTTCTAGTGAAAGAAAATGGTATACAAGCTACATAAAAAACCTTCTGATCCCAATGGACATAACCATTTGCATGTACACTCTATAATGTGTATATAACATATCTAATTTTTTTTGGGGTGTAGGTGGCATGGAAGTTCAAATGAACCACATGTTCAGCCATTGAATGGGAAGATACAATGTTGTCCACTGTAATCATTTTTTCTTGAGGGAGATTCACCAAAAAATTAAAAAAGAACCAGTAAACCTTGGCCAACATTGCCTAATCTTTCTCAACAGTATTGGAAGTATTGTGTGCAGAGATTCCAGCTGATGAAATCCACAGGAAAGTCATTTGGTTGCTATATCTACAACTTGGCTGAATTTTCTTGTGTAAAGCATCATTTCTTTTTTTTTCAATAAAAGTATTTATGACCACTCCCATCAAGATTATATCATGTAGAGTTTGGTATAATACTTTATGTACACCATGAAGTGATTGATTAATTGTCATCAGTAGCAAACAATTCCACTAGTCCAAATAATCATCCCTCAACCATTCAACAAAAACTGTGGCATCTCTTTAACAGTGGTTTTTGAACCAGCACTGGGGTAAATGTCAGTAGTACCATGATAGCTGTTGCCCATTGCTAAAACAAAGCAGTGGGCCTTAAAAATACTTAATGGCCAACTGAACATGTGCTGACAATCAGATATTTCTAGCACCAAGATATGTTGGTACTTTTCCAGCCAGGACTTTAACAGTTGTTGCCTCTATCAATTTGTTTTTGTGCTCATCACATCCATTTGTGTAAATTAATCAAGGCACAAATTAGACAACCTTCCTAATCCAGTATGCTGCAATGTAAAGACTAATATTAATAGTACTAACTTGTTATTATTTTATCATTTGCTTCAATGCTATTGACTGGTGTCATTATTGGAAAAATAGCTGGCATTGTTGTCATTTCAATCCATCCAGGGAAAATTTGTTGAGTTCCTCTAAAAATTGGAACATTGATTTATGATAATTTTGTGGTATATCATGGTGTATTTTCTACAAGGTCTGTCATTTATTCAGTAAAATTCAATTCATTGAAGTGGCTACACCTATTTTTTATGTAGAGACTATTAACAAAATATTGTTTTGCTGACACTAGTCATATAACCGTAGCACTAAAAATAAAAATGATCTGTAATTTATCTATAAGATAATTTTAATTCATCTAGTATTATTCACTTTAATTTCACTTTCAAAATTTAATAGGAGTAATTAAACTACAATACTGTAGATGATATAAAATGATAACTTTGCCCTATACCCTTTATGCTGAAATTTGAATTGAATTATTAAAATCTGTGTCCAACTTTATGATAATTTTTTGATTCGGCTCATGTATGTAAACAATTTCTGTTTCAAAAAGTAAGTATGCAACGTGTTGGCCACCACGCATCCCACCACCTGTTATTACGAGAAAGAACCACGTACTTTCAAAAAGCAATGCTCTTTTTGTTTTAAAAATGGAGACATTAAATATAATTCAATCCGATGCAAAACACCAAATTTTTTTAGTGGTTTTCAAGTTTTGTAAAATAAGAAAACAGAGTATTATATGAATTCGAAAGGAGTCTAACATTTTGTGTGACGCATTCTGACGCATTGTTTCTGTTGTAGATACCATTGGCACACGAACACTCCTTGTAAACTACTTATTTATGACTTTTGAATAATAATTTTAAGATTAAAAATGTGGCAGAATTGCCTCGATAATTTGCTCCTGAAGGCTTTAGATCAGAGTGTTTTCAACATAGTACCCAAATGATTCAACAGGAAAGGAAATAGATCATGGAATATTCTACCTAGGTAGAGTCAAAAGCACTGACTTATAAAGGATAATTAAAAATTAAAAGCAAAGGATATCTATCACAAAGGAAAATGAATGATCACATAGTTTTACAAAATAAGACTTCATGATCAAAAGGGATTGCATATGTACTTTCCATCTCAACCTCTATGGATATTAGGTTATACATTGCCTGAATGCTACAAGTCAAAACATCACAATTAAGTTAGAACCATGAATCAAATGAAAAAAGTTTCATCACCAATTATGACCCAAAAAAGGCCACACATTGTGCCTCATTGTAGCAGGACATTTACAATACTACATGTATGTTTTGATAATGTGATTTTTTTGTGTTACCCCATCATTACAAGCAGGATGGCTTGCATGTAGCACATTAGTATTTTGAGTAATTTGAAACTATCTGAACTTTAAACAGTGTATTTTAAATAGGAGAAAAATTAAAGATAGGATTTTCAAGACACATAGCCTTAAATATGAAGACAAGAGACTTATGTTTGGAAGTTGTTAATAAAAAGGATTAATTAATTTGTATGCAGAAAAGGAGCTCATTAATTATGTTTTTGTCATTTTTGATATTTGAAATTTGAACACTAGCCTAGGATATTTTTGAAGAAGAAAAACTACTTGGAGCTCAAAATTTAGACAAATATTGGGGAATATGATTTTTTACCATTTATTTTGAAAAGGTGCAGGTTGACATTGAGGCTAAAGCTTTGTGCTGCAACAACTGAGCAAGACAATTCCAGTAATTAGAATTAATGCTCAGCCTACTCAATGTAGTGTTCATTCAATTTTGAGATTAGAATCTCATAAACATGATTCAAATAAGCCTCTTTGTGTTGAAAGGCTATCTCTTGATTTATTTTTCACTGATTTGAATTAATCAGAGATTGTTTTCAAATAACACATTATTCACTGCATGGCAATGCAAATGTCATTAACATCCTTGATGATATATTTAGTTTTCAAGGGAATCAATAAGACAATTCATAATTCAAAAGCACTTTAAACTACAACTTTTATAAGTATTTATTAGTTGTTATTGATTATTAATACCATATCATATAATTTAGTTATTATGATCAATGATTTAAATTACTTTGGCAAATTCTGTAATGATGATGATGACATTAAAGTATTACTTTTAAGGTACTATTTTTGTAGAATAGATAATAATATTAGTAGTTACTTGTAGAGAGAGCTATTAAGCAGCTTTAGCTGATGTGGTTACCAATATCATTTTTTACAATTTTCACATTTTTGCATTGGTTATTGTAAAAAAGTAAAAATGTTTTCAACTTTGTTCAATATTAGTTTTTGCAGTAGTAATAGAATATCTTGCATTAGAAAATAGATTTTGGTATTATCAGTTCCTCCATATTTCAGTAATTAAAAATTGGCCTTTCTAGCTGATCATTTCAGTAATCAAAATCAATACCTATATACTGTCTTTGTCAGTAGGATAATGGTATGAAATATCATTACTTATTGTCTTAAACCAATAACCTCTCATGCAATTCTGATAATCACTCCCATGTTTTATTTTGATATTTGATTAAAATAGGACAATTAAAAATTAATAACAGAAAGTGAATTTAGACAAAGCAACTGGTAGAGTTATGGTAGAAATATGAGTGGAAAAGAAACACAATGGTTTGTTGAAAATTAAAAAAAATGTTTTTATTACCTGCATGGGAAATAGTAGAAGAAACTAATAGCACAAAAGTGCACAAAATGTATAAATGACTACAAGTTTAAGTTTGGTATTTTTGATTTATTCTTACTTCTTTGCCCCATATTTATAATATGATACTTTTGCTTTACTTTCATTTTACCAAAGACCATAAACTTTATTGTTTTTCCTAACTTTCACTTTGATCAAACCAAAAAATATACTTTTGGTTGACTTTATCTCTACTTGTAGACCAAAAATATGTATTTTTCTTTACCATTATTCAATAAAGTTAAAATGGCATACCCTTGCTTTACTTTTGATTTATTTCAATTTGACTCTTGAAAATATATTGAAGAGATCAATATAAAACCCAATAAAGATGTGATGGAACTATGTCCTAAAGCCATGGGATCTCAATATTTTTAACATCAATTATTCTACTGTCTAACATTGAAAACTTCTTTAAGACAAAGATTATTCTATTTTAATAATAATTGAGATAGTAAAGAAAGGAGAACAAGATGATAGTAAATTCAAAGGATTTCATTGTACTACTTGAATGTAGCTTACATGAAACATTAACCCAATTCAACACAAAACCATTAGTAATTCACTCAACAAAAATAGTTAGTTCTGTAATTAATACATTGGGACCAATATTGAAAGAAACTGAACAAAAATCAAATGAGAATCATTGTATTGAAAAAGTATACAATTGTATTAATTTTTTATTTACTCTTATTTCAATTTTATTTATTGGAACTACTTTTACTTTCACTTCTACTTTAACTAAAAAATCTATTAAAATAATTTTACTTTGGAACTATACAATGTTTGTTTGCTTTTACTTTGATCTTACTTTGGAATTATGCAGACTTTGATTATTTTTGCTTTACTTGTAAATGAATGTGTGAGCAAAATCTCAGGTGTGCTTTTGCTCTACTTTTACTTTACCACTGAGCAATTTGTTAATATTTTTGCTGCAAATTTACTGTTAATGATGTACAATAATCATATTTTTAACTTTGCTTTTACTTTTCATTTTCATTTTTTTATTTTTATTTTCATTTTCATTTTCAAAAATAGGTCACTTTGTACTTTTCTATAAGCAGTACTTTTTCTTACTTTGACAGGAACTATTTTTATTGTATGTTTTTATTTTAAAGGCATTCACTGCTGTAACAATATAAACTCTTTTTCATGCTAATGTGATCAGATAGAATGAGTTCTGAAAATTATATGTAATGGATGTGTTGTAAATTTTTTGAATCATACAGAAGGCAAGAGGTAGCATAAGTAGGAGTATGATGTTGTATTGATTGTACAAAAACAATGCAAATCCTCAATACCATATCTATCAGTAAAACTCTCATTTTTTGCCCCAAAAGTTTAACTTAATTTTTTTACTGGGAATATTTTTATCATACAAAAAGAGTCATGTAATCATTCCCTGATGGGGGTGGAATGAAATCTTGACCCTGCCTGAGACAAAGAGAACATGACATACAGAAAAGATCTTGTCCATTGGTGCTAAGTAAGTATGGTACGATATGGTACCGTAGGTACATACTCGTATTCTCATAGTGCTACACTAACTGTGTATATATCTTATTGTAAAAGTAGGAATAGTTAAGACTTGTCAGAACCATCTTAAAAAACCGTGAACAAAATATTAAGATTGGTGCCACTTTTAAGACTTATATCTATTTTTTCATTATGACGTTATATACTGAATCATACGTTGAGAACGTTGATTAAACAGATAAATGCTATTATTTACGACCGCGAGATCGCGATCAACGACTAAACAGTTCCTTAAGATGGTACTGACAAGTCTCATATTATTATGATAGGATAAGATAATATTACTGTATGGTGCAAAAAACTAATAGGAGCAATACATGAATATAGTAAGTAAGTAAGTAAGTTACAGGATGTATGTTTATGTGTGTCTACAGAACTAAGGTACTTACTTACTATTTCTGTATGTAGACACTATGTATGTTTGTTGGTGGTAGGTTTGTATGAATGAGGAACTGATGAAAGATCAAACATGCGCTAATAAGTTTACTCCGTGTACTTAGAATAGTAATATATTCATAATTAACAAGAAACCAATACTTTTTTCACTCTACAATAGTGCTTATGAAGGCTTAATGATTTTGTGTGGTTCTGGTTAGCTAGGAATACCATTTTTTGACCATTTTTGATGGGTGACAGACAAAGCCTGCCCATATGGTTACATGCCCTGTCTTATTTTATTATCATTTGTTCTAATAACTTTGGCTAAAAGTAGGTATAGGTAATGTTGTAATGGTTGGCTGACTTATTGAGAGATTGAGTCCAGAATTTGACATAGAATCCTCATATGTTTTTGCGTATGTCATACCTAAGTATTATTTAAGCTTCTCGTCACTTTATTGCTCGATCCAGCTACTCCTATCTACCTAAGTATCTAGAGCTTGCTATCTAAAAATTCATTACTATCTACATACTCCTAAGTACTACTAAGCATGAGATCTGGTTGAACAGAAAGGGCTCTACTAGATAAAAAACGAGCCAGTGCAAATTTCTTTTGATTAGTACATTATTACCTAAAAATACGCATGTAAAATTAATATAAAATTTGATGGTACAACCCACGGATGGGTGCTGCACATTGTCCATTCTAAAAAGAGAGAACTCCCCCCCGATGATGTAAGTACAGAGGAATTCACCCTTAGGCAGTGTTTAACATGTTTTGCAGTGGGACTTTTGCGAGACAGACCCTCAGGATCCAGACCCTTTTCAAACAAATATTTCAAAATGCTCTGGACATAAAGAGCTCAAAATTGCCTCCAGGGTCTGGATTCAAGCAACCCTAGGAACAATTTTTTTATTTGTTCCTAGACCTTTTTGAATCCAGACTCTGGGTCCTGTACTGGTCATTTTCATAAGTTTTTTACGATACTGGTATATTCTACTAGATAATATAGGTACATAAAATCTTATAACTTTGTATTACGTTTTTACAATTGTACACCTATATAAGATATGGTATAGCTACTCAAGACCAAGTGCGATGCGCTAGGTGGTAATTAATGGACTCCCTTTTCCAAACTCAGTACCACAAAAAAATTTAAAAATACCTTAAATGAGGTTGGTTTGCAGTTTAAGAGCCTCAAATCAAGACCTCACGAAACAAAGGTACGGATTCCAAGGGTCTATCTTGCAAATGTCCAGCTGCAAAACATGTTAAACACCACCTTAGAGGATGCATAAAGATTGATCCATTTAACCACCTGAGCACTTTTGGTTTTGTTATCACACTCATTTTGCATAATGCAACATTTACTAGTTAATTGGACAATTATCTAGTAGCAACTGATTAGTTTTGCATTTTGTAGAATGTTTGTGGACACAAATATCAAATTTTGTAATTGTTGTATTTTGATTCATTTGTATGATACCTATTGCACATAGAGCTATCCTGCAGAGCAATACAAAAACCCTTCCAATCCAACCTTATCGCCATTTGCCATACTAGCCCCAATGGCCGTGATTACCCTGTATCTTACCTTTCTATTACATGGAGTATTACAGTTAGTGGTTTTTACACGTAATTTTTTGTTAGTAGACTTGCTAGCAAACAGCAAACAACACCGCCAGCTGATGGCAAAATGACAACCTGCCACCAATTAATTAGACGATTTACGCAGCCAACATTGCTGTTGGTGGAACTGAGTGTTCTTGCTGGAGTGCACGTCTGTCGGATTGCTTCAAACTGCAGCTGCTACGTCACCTCTAGCAGCTGCAGTTTGAAGCTATCCCACAGATGTGCACTCCAGCCCAAGAACACTCAGTTCCACACATGCACCTTGGCCCATTTTACGTGTATCGGCCAGCCATCAAAGCCGACAATGGTGTTGCCTACCCGGAGCTCTCTTTCAGCTCCATCTATGAGCACTAACAGCATTAATGACTCCCCACCCCAAAGACACTCCAAGGGACTCTAAAGAAAGTCCAAAGACCTCCAATCTGCTTCTATTTACATTGATACCACCACCTACATCCTGGTTGCTTAGACGTGTTGGCCAATCACCAAATTAAATGTCAATTGTTGGTTTGTATCATGTTGTGCCGCAGAACACCCCACAAATTCATCCCCAGGTCTAAGCAATATCATTTAGCATCATGGGATGAGGCCGAGTGCCATGGGAGACCTTTGCCTTGCCAACACCACACTACCCATTAGCATGGACATGGCGGTACATCAAAGGATCATGTATTATGTTGTTACTTCCGACACCTCTTCCAGCTTCCATTGGCACTGCAACTTCCTATTCCCTTCAAACAGATTCAGATATGCCCAACAAAAATTGAAGCCTAAATATAGAAACCATACAACAACGGTTGTGTTGGCATTGTGTTATCCATCTTCACACCTACTTTGACGTGCTACTATGTTTCGATTTTTGATGAAGTCCCAGCAACCAGTCTTGGTACAAGATCGCCTTGCCCATCGGCACTGCATTGGTGATACTCTTGCGGTCCTTCCAGTTCAAAGGGTTTGATAAAGGTATTCTTTCAGAAGTCAACAACTCTTTGTCTAATCCTAATTGTTGGGTTGCAACAATTGGGGATGACAAGGGGGCATGGTGGCGGGGCACGCCGGTGGCTTCACTTTCCGGTGCCATGAGCGCACTACCAATAGATGCAGCTGTTTCAATTGCATGTGATTCCTTACATGTTTGTCCATCAATATTGTTATCCTTTTAGGACAATATCAAATCTATTTATTTTCCTCACAGATAAAAATTAGTTGGTAACGACCCGTTCAAACTATTTTGGAAGGACGGAGCAGTGGCGTCAAACTTCCTAAAATAATATTAAATTAACACATGAATGAAATCATTGAAACACACGATGCACCTGTTAATAAAACAGTAATACCCTTGGCAATGTTCTTTTAAAAACTTCAAAAAATTGAAGAAGTGACTTTGTTTAATGTTGATGAACCAGTGCTTTTGACAAGTGCTGTTGCTAAAATTAGCCATGATTGAATTTTGGAACAGATCCGTCCCATTGTCAGTGGATCGGTCAGTTTTCTGTTTTGCTAGGTGATTGCTAGTAAAAATATTTTAAGGGCAGCGGTTTGGTTCAAGAGATGTTCAAGAGATGTTCAAGAGTCTAAATCATGCATCGAGCGCATCATAAGTATGTTTGTATGTAATTGCTCCTTATGTAGATGCTACAAGGGGCCTGGCACCATGCTGTCGTGCATCGCCACTAACGTGATTGACGGACAGACGAAAAAAAAACTAAGGATGCAACCTTCTTAGGTTTTTTTCAAACAGACTTTCTCACTGCCTTATGACAATGCACGACAGCGTGCCTCACCATCTCACGGCCCCTACCTTTTCGTTCGTAGAAAACCAGTCTGTTGTAAAAATACGATAAACCTCCTCTATTTACCGC
>JALLOT010000835.1:0-15756 GCA_036939595.1 Thalassiosira livingstoniorum
CTTATAAGATCAGGTTTTGGATTTACAAAGTTTTCAATTTGATTATTGTCTAATAAATTTTCTTACAAAAATGTCAATATCGGACCATTTTTGTTTTGAGATGAAGTCAAAGCTAGAGAGGCCATTGTTGAACTTCAACATAGAAACCAATATTTGTATATGACTATTTGAAGCATGGATAATTCAATTTTGGGTGAAATTTTTACCTGCTTCAACTTTAACATTGTGAAAATAACTTTTTGAAAAGAGCTATTTTAGGTTCGCATTTGTGAACATACCCTTAGGCAAGTAACCAACACATTATTATTAAAAAAGACATGACAAAACCGTAGGAGCCTAGTAGGAGTAGAATTCAATCTTTTGACATATGGGGTATTTGGTATAAAAAAAATGTAATTTTTGCTCTTTTCAACGTTGCAATAGAAGCCAGTGACAAGGTAGATGGTGAAGAGTTATTAATCAATGTGTACTACTACTTAATGACGAGACAACATGGCATTGTTGCTGAAATTAAAATTATGGTGGTAGATTTAGTAGCTTTTTGATGACCAACCAACTGCCAGGCACCGTCAGGAGAAAGAATCGTGTTTTACTCTTACAGTCAGTGTCTCATGTAACATAGGGAGACTTTGTCATTTGAATGAAAGAATTAGTGAATATAGTAAAATGTTACAGTCCTAGCCTCTTTTTGTCATCCTGTCAAAAAATGCATGATGGAATTAGCGATAACAGTAAACTCATACAATTCTACTGTCCTTTCGAAATCTTGACGTCGCATATATAGAGGAATTTGTATTGCCGGTGAGACATTACTGTCCAACTGTCAACTTGTCATCTAAACAAAATCAAATTCAATGAAGGAATTGCTATCTTCTTTTGTGCAAGCTATCAAGAGGTCTACCAATCTCAAGGGTTATCCTTCTCCAAAAATATCTGAGCCAAAAGTGAAAAAAAAATATTACCCGTGCATTCTCACTGCTGCACTTGGGACTGAAAATTTGAATTTGAAATTCTTGTGAAAGTTTCTTGCATCTCTAAACAAATCTCTCTCACCTCACAATGGTGCCGACTTTTCTTTGTCTGAATTTGAGCAAAAATAGGCACCTACGCTCTAACAGCACCCTTCTGCCAAAACATTAAAAGCTGATGGTGAAGCAAGCCACCAGGTGAACTCGGTATCCACAAATTCATGTCTTCTTTGACTGCAATAGCTTTCAATTAGCCCAAGATACAAGGAATACATCATTGAGGGTTCACCTGCTTTCACCTCCTCATGCACAGCCACATACTGCCATGGTTGCAAGATGCATGCAGGTGAACCCTTGACAATGTATTCATTGTATCTTGGGTAACTCAAAAGCTATTGCAATCAAATCCGTGAATTTGAGGATCCCAAGTTGGCCTGACGATTTGCTTCGTTATCAGCTCTTGATGTTCGGGTAGTGCGGTGCTGTTGGTACATAGGTGTCCATTTCGGCGGAAAATTGGAACTGAACACCATGTTCATAGAGGGATGTCAGATTGATTCACAATGTGATGCGTGATATTTTTTCACTTGAATTTCAATTTTCAACTCAAAATTCCAGTCCTGAGTTCAGTGGTGAGAATGCAAGGGTAATATCTTGGCTTTCCATTTTGCTCAAAACATTAGGCCTAGGCTCCTTTGGCCCCTGCATGTATTGAATAATAGAGTATGATGTATTCTATGTAGGTACGTATGTAAGTAAGTAGTACTTACTCGCTCCTAATAATAACAGTGAAAGTTTGCAAATGGGATTGCAAATTGCCGACAGGCTTATCACTATTTACTCTCTAAAGAGCTGTTTTTTCTTCTGCGATAGATCCGCCTCATCTCACCAACTCACCAAACGCCAAACACAACTAAACACACATTCAAGAGAAAAAGGAAAATAGAACCTAAAATGGGAAAGTAGAAAATAGGAAATTCTGAACCCTCAACCTCCCTCAACCGACCGATTGCCATCTTGACCATTAGTATTATCACTTATCCAGCGAATTCCTACAATGCCCCACGGTCCAATACTGCGAACGCTCTCGTCCGACAGCGAAGTCTTCCCCTCCAACAATTCTACGAAGTCCACCCAATCCGCGACCAACGATGATTCCAGCCACCCCCTTGAAAAAAGCATCCGGGATGTCTCCGGCGCGAAATATATCGAAGGCAGCGTGGGAATGCAACGCACGGGCAAAATGCGTGTCATCGCCCCCCTTCGACAAGGAGTTTTGGTGATCAATTTGCACGACGGCGGATGTCTGACATTTTACAAAATCAAAAGTACGAATGCGAGGGCTGCAAAGCACTTCAGGTGCCTGGACGAAAATTACAGAAGTCAATATGGCGAAAATGGCCAGAATGGGTTTGGCTCCCAAAGTTCACAAAACGGACATAATGGACGACACACTTACAATGGTAGTGGCAGCGATTATTCGTCTCTCCCCTCCAATCTTGAGGGGGGCAGTCGAAACACTAAGCTGTCAATTTCATCAAAAAGTTTTCCTAAGATGAATATGCGCAGAAGTTCGGACTTGGGATCAATATATCACAATGAGAAAATTTCGGTGTTTGTGAGTGAGGATGATTTTTTTGAGCATCCTGATTTGCCCATGCCATATTTGAGAATACCTGGGGTAAGTTTCTACTTCGTTTGATTTTGAGGCTGGCTTTCATTATCTGCCAATCACTGCTTTAAGATTTTCTCGTTTTTTGGGCATTCAGTGGTAATGTATGAAAATTTGCTGCAAATCTATACTATGATGTCGTCGAGCACCGTTACATTTTCATTTAATTTTTGATGCCATTTTCATTTGATTTTTAATTTGCCCTCCTTTCTGCAAAACATCTTCAAACCTATTCATAGAGTGTTCCATGGAAATTCAAGAGAACCAAAAGCAACTTTCTTAAAAATGGATTTCAAATTATTGTGCCGCCGTTGCCTGATGGAACTCCAGACCACCGTGTCTTCACACTGAAGTACAAAGACCAGCTTAAAAACATGATCAGAAAATCTGAAAAAAATGAAGGCTTTCCAAATGATGATATCTTCGAAACCTCCAGCCTCAATGGCAAAAATGGAAATGACGGTGGCACTGATTTTCTTTTTGACGACGAGACAAATTTCATTAGCACAAATGGATCGAAATCAGCTTCTAGCCCTCAAATATTTACTTTTCATTGTGAGAATGAGAAAGAAATTGCAATATACATGATGACGGTGCAAATGTTGGGTAGGGTATGCGTTGAGGATGGGGGTGGACTGAGGTCCATTATATCAAAGACAAAACATTCGAGGATACGAACAGTAGAAACAATGGAAATTGCAGCACGCACTCAATTATTAGATAAAAGGCCG
This sequence comes from Thalassiosira livingstoniorum, assembly GCA_036939595.1. Lineage (NCBI taxonomy): Eukaryota > Bacillariophyta > Thalassiosirophyceae > Thalassiosirales > Thalassiosiraceae > Thalassiosira > Thalassiosira livingstoniorum. The sequence continues at coordinate 3,372 of JALLOT010000835.1, forward strand.
AGCGTGAGATGTCTCTTCGATGATTCTCGAAAAAGCAGCGTGGGGCAGGAGGAATATAAGTGCGTTCCATTGTATTGCTATCCACATCGGTGGATGACGAAGGATGAATTGGCAGTTGAAGTGAGTAACAGGAGCCGTAGTGGGCCTCGACTGAATTATCATTTTATTTTACTAATCAAAAATAAATACCACAACTCTTGCACTTTGCAGTTGGTGAGATCTTCGAAGAATCCCAAGGACTTTCGCACTGGATCGCCGGAAGAAATTGGCCAACTGCATATTGAGGTGAGAAAATAAACCATCAACCCAGTTGTGGGTTTTATTTGGTACAGCCGTTTTTCAGAATCTCATTCATGGAATTATTTTCGAACCAGGTACTACAATGCCACGGTCTCCCTAAAATGGACACATATTCTTTGACAGATGCCATGTGCTATTTTGTTTGTGAAGGAAATGCATTTGTGACTGACGTGATTCCAGATAACCTCAATCCGGCTTGGCTTCCTTTGAGCCGCAGAGCGTGCATATTGCCACTCAAAAATGCCTATTCCCAGTGTTATATTGGGGTTTTCGATTATGACGGGGAAAATGAAATGGATGATTTTATTGGGCGCGTTGTACTGGATGTCCCCCGACTTCAATCCGGCATCACATACGACATTACGCTACCCCTACGCAACAAATCCCGAGTCTACCAACGGAAAAAGCTGGGTTCTATTCGTATCAGATGTCAATTGAATTGGGCAAGGGGGGAACGCGCAGCACTTTTATCCTACCTCCCTGAAAAACCAGCCGACGTTGCAAAACGATTAAAAGGGCCACAGAATACAGTTACAGTCACTTGTCCTGATTCAAAGTCGTTCCAGAGTGTTGTTCTTACGGTGTACGGCAAAGATATGCCAGGGAAGTATACGGCTGAGATCAAAATAGCAGCACAGAGAGAAATGACCATGCTCAACAAAATCGTGATGTATTTGGCAAAGAAAACGATTAAGGACATTGCAAAATGGAAAAACCCCCTGTTGTCGGGGTATATATTTTGTTGGTGGATGCACTTTGTGATCGACAATTCTGTGCAGCATGTTCCGTCATTCATCATGACTTTGATTTTCATACTTTTGCTTCGAAATTATGTGAAATTCAATGTCAACTCCGCTGTGGGATCGTTGTATGGACATAGGACCATTGGGGACATGATTCGGATTTTGCTGTTCGACCGTGATGATTCGAAGGTGAATCTGTCTGATGTTAGACGGAAAAATAATAGGTCAATAGGGGAGCGGCTACTGCTCAAGCTCTTTGGTATATCTGATAAGGGTTCTAATCCAAAAGATTCCTGGAACAAAGAAGATCACTCAGAATTCCCCTTCTCTGTTGGCTTTGCATATCCGAAGATGTCTGTTTGTAAGTAAATATTTTGTCTTCAGCATTGGGTTTTTGTCTTTGATCAATGTATTGACCACTGTTCATTCCGTTCGTCACTATTGTTTCTTAATGCAGTGGATGGTGTTGGCAAGAAATCAGCCGCGAATAAGAAATTTGCAGCTTCCATACCACAAGCTCCTTCCGAGTCTGACAATATTCTTCGTTTTGATACCGATGAAGATGAAAGCAGTGCCGGTCACGATTCATTCCACGAGGAAGATGATTATTCAGATGGTGAAGATGCCGACGATGCCGACGATGATGTAGATGGTAAGGGAATCCTTAATTCAAGTTTGATGGGGATGCAAAGGAAACTGAGCACGGACCTTGGCAAAGTAGCGACTCCTCTAATTGGTGCCGCTGGGACATTAAAAGGCGCTACAAGTTCCATCGCGTCAAGGACGATGATGAAAAGTCAAAAAAACTCATCTAAAGCTGTGGAGGCAGTTGTGGATAAGAGCATACCGATAAATCTGGGCACAAATGAGAGATTGGTCACAATCCCTGACCAAAATGTGAAAACAAAACTCAGATCAACAAAGACAATACAAGATCAGATCAATATGTGGCACGGCAGAGCGCAAAAGGCAAACCTCCATCTTTTTGATGACAGGGTGTTTTTTGCAGAAGACAGAGAAGAAACTGAAAAGCTTCTGAAATTCAACAATGCTCGAAATCCAATTGTCAGGAGGTTAGCACCCTTCATTGCAGGTGGTTTGAAAATCTTAGATATTGAGCTATCTGCGTTCCGGGCAGTCTTTAACATTTTCATGTGGAATGACCCAATGCTCTCCTTTTGGGCAATGATGTTTGTGCTCTGCCTTACGTTGGTCTTTTTCGTGTTCCCGTGGCGGAAATTCTTTTTCATTGTTGGTCTTGCTGGACTCGGACCTCAAAACTGGTTTTTGGCGAGATGGCACGAATCTAAGATACATGCAAAAACGAGAGATGTTCCTTTCGCAGATAATGGAAGTTTGGGCCAGTCTTCGAATAAACCAATCAAAAGTCAACAATCAGAATCTGAAATATCAAAATCTCCCCTTCTTCTGCGGAACAACACCCAAATGTCTGTTGGAAAAGTTCGTGAAGTGATTGTCCCATCTGTGCCATTTCGGTATAACAGATTTTATGACTGGCCACCGGATCCCGCGGTGACTACGATGAAGACATCCGAAGAAAAAGGAAATATTCGTAATTTGAGAAGGAACTCCTTGCTCGAAAGTTCGGTAACGGACACCGTCCATCGCAGGAGATCGTTGTCTCTACATGATCACAAGTTCTCCCCAATGCAAAGGCAGAGCTCTATTTAGTTTATTTACATAGCTGTGCACAGGAAAAGTGAGAATAATGCTACTGGTGTTGCACCATGTTTGTCTAAAGATTGAATCAGATGTCATTTTCTCATGCATATATGAAGTTATTTCGTTAGTTGGGTCATTTTAAAGATAAATTTTGTGTAATAATACTGTTTGCCAACAAAAAATAAACACATCTTGAAAGAAATAGTTATGAACATTCAGCTCTTATTGCGCCATTTGAGTGAATAAATCGATTGCGGATTCAATGAATAGAGTTTTAAGAGAACGTATGTACAGAGTAGAGAGTCACGAAAACATTTTGTGTTTATCATAGATATTGCTTTCACTGATATTCGCCGTTTACAAGAATTAAGAATTACTTCTACCTTTGAATAGAGATTATTTTATGACAAACACTGAGCAAATTTTTAAGCAAAACTGCAAGGACAACAGCAACAAAATTTACGGGATAAGCGGATAAGCAGGTGCCTAGTGAATGGAAACATTGTTTTAACTGCATTTTACCATTGAAATCAAATCAAGAATATTATTAGAGCAAAGACTGTTTTGTGCCAAATTTAAAGAAAGATCGTTTCATTTTCTGAAATCAGAATTCCAATTAAGTGCAAGGACAAGAGCAAAACATTCAAGAGAGCAGGCAGTTACCTATTAAATGAATGCTACGCGGTGACTTCGCATGAAAGATACAAAGGCGCATCTGCAATTTCTCCAAGCAAACACCATGTTTCTTTACGTGAACTCGACTTTGCGAATGAATTGTATTGTCTGGTGTCACTCATGAATTGTCAATTCACAATACGTACTCTTGTTTCAAAAAAAATTGTCTAATTGAAATTTCTGAGAAGTCAAATTATTATTTCTCATCATAAAAGCAAAAATAAATTCAATAATATTGATCTCATCTTTTGATGTGTTTTTGTCATCTTTCATTCTATTGATCAGTTTGAGCCTGAACTTCAACAACTGGCAACCGAATCAAAAAAGTGCAAGCCAATATACACACGCCCCCCAAGATAATACCCACCCACCACCACTGTGAAAATGCCACAAAATACACAATTGAAGCACTAAAACAAAGAATTGCCACGGTCACAGCAGCAATTTTCACTCTCCTTGAAGGCAAAGCCCGATGCTCATTCCACTGCACAATGATAGGCCCAAACAAACGCGAGTTCACCAGCCATTGATGAAACGTATCCGATGATCTGACGAAACAAAACGCCGAAAGGAGGACGAAAGGAGTCGTGGGAAGTCCTGGAAGTATGATGCCTGCCCCTCCGATGGCGAGGGATACAATGCCTACGGTGAACCAAGTTGCACGCACTGGCAGTGATCGATGCTGATGTTGATGCTGTTGGATTTGCTGCTGGGATGGAGTTTGAGTGGCAGTGGAGGGAACAGTCAGATCGGTTGTGGTGCCTTCGCAGTTGTTGGCGTTCCTGCATTCTGTTGGGTTTGGGGGTTCCATATTGCATGCCATCCTATTTACGTCATGACAATTTTCTCTTTGTTGTTAACTGATAATTTCTCCAACGTTCGGTTGAGATTGACAGCAACAGTTTTTTGACCATTGCCATCTTTTCAATTTCGTTTAAATTGGCGTCGACGAATTCAAGAGGCCGTAGCCGTGAGCCGTTGTAGACCGTAATAGTGACGCGATGTTAGTATTAAGTAAAAGTGGAGCGAGAGGCCCATCTGCCTCCGCCATGCCATGGTCCACGCCCGCTCTCGCATGCATGGTCGGGTATGTAAGTAATAAAAGGACGCATCTCCCGGGCATCGCTGGAAGCTAGCATGAGTATCGTAAGATTTGGTATTGTACCAGTACCATACCTAAGTAAGTACAAGTAAGTACAATACTACTACTACTAAGTACTACTCCTAAGTATAATAATACGAGGTAGTAATTAGAGGTACTTGGTATTGTACTACCTACTAAAAACCTCTAAATAACACTCTCTCTGTCCTACAAAAAAGTAGGATTTGTACGAATAGCGGGATTATTGGCTGTGATTGAGTAAAAGAGAAATTTGATTATGCAAATCAAATTCGTCTTGTGATCAGTATCCGTCCATTGATGTATGACACCATGGATCTAGCACCATGGCATCATCATCAAAATGAACCTCAAAAATTAAAATACACTGCTGCTGATAGATTTTTTTAGGATATGATGTTGATATGACGCATCTTCCACAACCAACACCCCATTCGACAATTGTGATGCTTGGTTCGGCCAAAATTGATGAAGAATTAGGTCCTCTCAGACACAATGGTTGCAAGACAGCAGCGGCCAAAAGCTTCATATGACGGTGTTATTCTCAGTTGATACATGGTAGAACAACACTGTTTAAAGCTCTAACACCGTAGAGGAAAAATAATATAAAATGTTAGTGTACAGTGATTTAAATAGTTTTAATGTTGAGCTAATCATTTCCTCTGGAGCAGCCACCATGACGAAGAAGTCCACTGAGGGAAGCCATTGTCTAACAACCATGAGGCATCATCTGTAGAAGTAAGAATAGGATCTAGTACCAAAAACTTTATCTTTTATTTGTGGGGCTATAAAAATGGTCTAATACCCTTTTATTGTCAGGCAGAGGTAGGAGCCATTCTGAGCCATTTTTACATGAGACAAGTAAAAAAACACAAAAAAGCGTTTTTATGTGGAGCAAAAGGAGTATTGGTGAGAGTTTTTGTTAACGATAACGCTTAATGACTTAATTAAAGCTACAATAAGTAGTAGGGCTTGCTTAACGACCATATTATTGTTGTTACCAGTCTGGCCGGTGCCAGTATTTACTTTATCTCTCCTAGATAGGTACATATTAATTATGTCTGTCATTTTTGTGTTGAATGTGGTTGACAACCAGATTGGGTAATTTCTGCAAAAGGTTGAAATTGATCACCAGATGATTTCAAAAACCAAGTGTTGGGCAAAGAAACAGCACTAAATTGATGAACAGGTAGGTACATACATACTTAGGTATTTAGGTGGATAGGTATTAGGAGGGGGGTCCCCTATGTATATCCTGTGGTACAAGATGTATCAGTAATGAAATTCCCACCAGGAAGAACTCAAATGTTACTATTGTTACAACATTTTTGGGCAGTTTTTGAAATAACAATCAAAATCTAGCAAAAATGTCTGGTTGTCAAGAGAATCTTGTTGTATTTTATAACAATAAACTTCACTGATATCTCATGCTTAATCTAGTCCCAAAATTTAAAAAATGATTGTTTAGTGATAAAAAATACTTGTAGATTACTATGAGGTCCATGAGATTGACAACATAACAATTTTCTACTTGGTCCACCTAAAGCTACATACTCATATTTGGATGAAAGTCTCAATTTGTTCTGTGCCAATATTATTTTCCACTACTGATATAAAAATCTGTACCAATATTTTTTATCTAACATTATTAAAATATACAAAAGGACCTATCTTCATTAGAAATAATACATAACCAAGACAGAAAAATAACAATAATCAATAGGTATAATATGTAGGTACATACTCTTATATATGTAATATTATTTTGTTGTATTCAAATTGTCTCCAACTTGAAAAAAAAATTCTCACCATGGCACAACCAATCCAAATACTTTGGATGTTACGATTTCATCATATTTTGTTGTCATTGGAAATTACCTGTCATTGACATAACCTAGAACCTCCCTAGTAGTGTTAAGAGTGAGTGATTTCTTATGACAACAGTGGTCACAAAGATCATGACACTGAAAGTCAGTGGATATGCAGCACCATAGTTGGATAATTTTCATTACGAATGGGGTAGGTGGGTGGGTAGATATGTACTGAGCAAGGTGGTAGGTTAATTAAAGGTAAGTACTATTCAGTACTTAGGTTTGCAGGACACAACATCTTAACTATCTACCTTAAGTACCTAAGTACTTACCAGGGAGCATATAGGAATTGGGACTTACTGAAAAAAATATATATTGAGGCTAAAGAGAATGCTGTGTGATATTGAGACTGGAAAAAATATATTGAGACTACAGAGAATTCTTTTTGGAGGTGGGAATAAAATTTTAAAAATTGAAAAAATAATGATACAAAGGAAAGGTGCCAGCAGATGTTTTAAAAATTGACAATTGACTGAATGCATGTACCAAGTGCCAATTTAACTTAAATTTTTTTACAGACATGTACCAGATGACGTGTTCTTCTAATGGTCACCTTTATTGTTCCTCAAGGTTTTTGAAAATTTTTGAACAGTTTTGGAGATGTAAAGGGTCATAGTTGGAGGTTGAAGTACATGTAGTTGTGTGACAGATAGTCAGTTCATAGGAAATATTGATTCCTATTTAAAAATTGTTTCCTTAAAAAATTAAGGTTTCACCATCTGTTTTGATCTTTGAGTTGATACCTAAGGGTCAAATGTACAAAAAATATTGTATTTTGTCTTCTAATGTGCATTAGCATATGTGAGCAAACTTTGTCCCTTCCCAAAAATATTAAAATCTTAAATATGTGCCTACTTTTTTCTCGTGTAAGAATAATACACTTCTACATAATTGACTATCTTCAGGGTTAACTTTGCAATCAGCTAGCTTCCTCACAACTAGTGGTAGCATAAATCATCAAACATAGAATCATGTACCAATTGGTACTGAGACATTGATATGGAGTTATTGGGAATATTGCCTGCATCATACGTACTTGCTACTGCCTGGATAGTACCCAATGATACTATTGTTACATTGATGACAGACAAGGAAAGCCCTGACTCCTTGGTTAGTAGTAAGTAGGTCAATAGAGTAAGCATTGACCTGTTGTAGCTGTAGAGCTACTTGTGTATGAATTACATACCATATGAGTAAGCAGATGTCTACTACCTACCCTTAGCTACCTACCTACCTACCTACCTCCAAAGTAATGATAATGGCAGTGATGATGTCATTTTTCATTCCATATATGCTAGTTTTCATAAACTATGATAGGGGTTTTGTTTCCATGCTCTGTGTTGATATTCTGATGAGTCATCCAGTAAAGGATCACTTTTTTGATTGTTGAGTTTTGATTTCTTGCAAGCAAGTGTAATTGAGACTGTTTGCCACAACATAATGCTACAACATACAAAAGTAGTGCTGCCATTACCTGCCATGCACTATTGACACCTACAATGGAATCAATACAGCCTTTATATTTTAAAATAATGCACTAGTAATGGATTTTTCAATAGCTTAAATTTAATTTGCAATGTCAAAAATACAATGGTATCACCTTTCATCAACACCACTATGTCAATCATAAAGTATTAACTTGTGCGTGGTTGGAAAACATATGTTGATGTGCTTGGTTGGTGAAGCTCCATTGCTGGAAGTACCATTAATGTCAATGAATTCCATATCTAGAATAGCATGAGTTGGGTATTTACTTAAAAGGCCAAGTTATGATGATGACATTGTGTCAGCAACAGCAGCAAAAGTAGGTGCATTTTAGTATCTATTAATGATTTACTGTGTATTGATGTAATAATATATTTTTTTGTCAAGTCTAAAATTACTAATTTGATTTGAAGCAGGTAACAAAAAATGTGACCAGAATCAGAGAGGTGGCTACAGGTATGGTGGATGGGAGAAAGAAAGCATCTGACCTCATGTTGAGTTGGGTCATTAGGTGTCAGGGGTCCACCGGTGGTTCCATTGAGGAAGAATAGATGAAGAATGTTGTTGTGTGGTCACTACTCCATGAAGTTAAAAACTCTTTGGCAGTAAATCCATGACTTTTAGGTGGGATTAACACAGCAAAGGAGTTTAAAACAAATTTGATAGTGTTAGTTTTTATTCATATATTTTAAGACAAAATTAGGTTTTTGTACGTAAAATAGATTTTTAATTTTGACATATTTTTGGGGTAATATATTTTACTTGTCCAAGAGTAAATAGGTAATAATTGTACAACATGGAGGAAAGAGTTTGCAACAACAATTCCTTTTTTGCTTTGGTAATAATTACAAGTAACAAAGATGAAAATGGTCAATCTCCACATTTCTCCCCCAATGAAAGGTTGTCTCTCACCTAACAATATCAATACAACCTAATTTTGTGACAGAAAAATGCTTCCTTCACATGTCTGAAATTTCTTTGCCATGGCAATGGCAAAATAAAAGTCCTCATTAGCTACAAGTAATTACACATCACCAAAAAATCTCATTTATTAAAGTTCAAATATAAACATTTAGAACACATAACTTTATTACAAAAAAATCTTTTCTTTTTCCACTCTAATTTATGACATCATTGTTGTGTTCATGAAAGGCAACAAAGTAGTCAATGAACATGAATGCAATCTAAAATTTACATAGAGTCAATATCTCAGGCTCTTCAAAACTTCCACCAAACTACCATCAGAGCCCCTACACCCAATTGCTTGACATATGCAATCCATTACCATCATCCAACAACCCTTTGCCCTCACCACTACCCAACACCACTTCTCCCTCCTCCAATCCTGCAGATTAACAATCTTTTTTTCTTAATAATTGGGGGGAACTCAAATATTACAGACTAGGAATCTTTGATCGTGACTACAATGCTTACATTTACCAGGTGTTGGAACTTAGTGGAGATTAAAAAATATATTTTTTTTTGAAACTACATCAGGATGTGTGGAGTGAGTGGTCAGGGGAATGGGTCTCTGATGTGGACATTGAAGATAGTGGGTTTCAATGTGTATCATACCATGGAGGGTGCAAATGAGATGAGTACATTGAAAGTGACAAAGTAGCATTGTGCAAAATTTACAGCAAGGATCTATTCCCAAAAAGGATTTGGTTCACAAAATATTTCAAATTAATCTGTGTCATGATGTTTAACTTTTGTTGAGCAGGGGAGCAATTTTCCAAGGAGCTCACGGTGGAGGTGGACTTCTCAGGGAACTTTGACAACTTGGACAATGGGAACTGATTGGACAACTTAGGTGGCTTTGACAGATATGGCACAATGGAATGTGATGCAAATGGCATTCAAAACATCTCCTCCCTTTGCAGTCTCATCAAACTCATCCAATATCAAATATCAATCCCACCAATCATACCACTTTTCATCCAAAAAATCAAAATATAGATGGCAGATTGGCACCAACACCATTTCAAGGCATATTTCTAGTCAAGTGAGTGACACAAGATGTGGATGAGAGGAATGATGGGATGTGGTAGCACATGAATGGGATACTGGATAGTGATATTTTCACTTTGTATCTTGCCACATTAGAAAGTTGCTCATGAATTCAAATCCTTCACTATCTCATTGTCATTGCCTTGTCATCATGCTTCTATTACAGAGATGACAGCTGAATAGGGACAAAAAATGACAGCACACTGGGTATAGGAGCAACAGGGCAGTTAGAGATGTGGTTATGATGTGCAGTATGCATGAATATTATCTTCTGTATTGCATTGGTTGGTAGTGGTAGTGGGGTTATATTTTCCATTGTGTCAGTTGTTTTAATTAGTAGTTTAATGATGCAGTGTGATTGTTGTCCCCTCTAAAATTGGTAAATTTAGACCAATTTAGATTTGTGTTAGGTAGAGAATATGTAAATCATAGTGTACAGTTATCACCAACTAAGGCAGTCTATGAGCAAGGCATAGAAGATTATCAACTAACTTGCAAGCATAATATCCATCTCCAAAATTAAAAACTCTAAAGAATAACGAGAAGCCAGCAATTAAAAAACTAAATCTCTGCGTTTTTGTTATCTTTAACAGTCGTTAAGCGTTATAGTTAATGAGAGCTCTCTCAATGAAAATAATGTGAAAGGTGAAAGATGAAAGACCCTTAACCAATGCCGCCACCGCTAGTACTGGACTGCTACGCCCTCCTTTGGCTCAACACAGCCCCACCCGACAATAAAGTCGGCTCCATCCCCTACCATTCCACCGAACAACTTGCCTCCCACGCCAAAGGAAAACACGCCCTCCTCATTGGCGGCACAAGCGGAATCGGCTTTGGAACCGCGCTGGCTCTTGTCAAGTCAGGTGCCAATGTTACTATTGTTGGTCGCGACGAAGAAACAGGCAATGCGGCGGTGTCCAACATTCAATATGAAATATCCAAGTTGAAATCTGATTCGGTGGTAGAATACATCCAAGGGGATATAGGGACTGTATCCCAGGCCTACAGCCTAATTCAACAGCTCGAAAAACGCAACACACGATACGAATATTTGGTCGTGACAGCCGCACGATGGCCGGACTGGAATAAACCGATGCAGAATGAAGACGGTGTAGATGTTTCCTTTGGCATTGGCGTCGTTGGTAGGTTCATCTATCGCAATTTGCACCGTTTCATGACGAAAGGGGGGCGCGTCTTGAACGTTTTGGCATCGGGTGAAAAATTCATGACATCCTTGTACCATCGCGATGTTGCAATGGGGAAACGAAACCCCAAGAGTACAATGGAAGGGGTATTAACATATGCTTTGGGGAATGAAGTTATGATTTCGTCACTTTTCAAATACGACAAATACTTCATTCAGAAACACTATACATTCGTGTCTACGAAACCGGGTTTTGTCAAGACGGATCTGAATCCAGACAAAGCAAGGTTTGGTGAGAGACTTTTTTAAAAGTATTTTTTTTGCCATGTTTGGTATCTCGATTGAAACGGTGGGTGTTCGACAGGCAAGCATTCTTGTGAGTGATAAACGACATCAGAATGACCTCACTTATGTAAACCATGCTGGTTATGGCCGGGTTGGGTGTGATTCACTCAATCAACTCATTGACAGGGAGAAAGATTGGATGTGGGATATTTTGACAAAACTGGAAGAAAAAACATGCAACTAGCTGTGTTTTGTGGTATGGTAAGTACTAGAAAATTAGACATAGATATTTAGGATTTGGAAAAGTGTTTTTGTAAGTATGCATTGAAAAATATTGATTATGAGGTAAAGTAGTAAGTATTAGGTAGGTTTATTCATTTGTAAAAATTAATATTTTTTATGCATCTCTTCATTTTTTCATAAAATTGTACAACAACATATGAAACATTGTAATTTCACCAACACTGCAATAACTAAAAAGTTCTGAAGTAGGAGGTGAAATTGGAAACACCATCATTCTTTTTTGTAGGAGAGAATAGAGGGCAGTTTGGGCATCAAAATGGCCCATTGATCCCACTGGTGGGATTTGAATTAAAAACTGCAAAATCTTATTGAAATGAAACAAAAAAACATTCATTTGGTCTAAAATCTCAACTCATTACTAGTTACTATTAATACTATTATTCATTTTACTCATTACACACAAATTTAGTTCAAAAATTGGATTACAGTGCAGTTGAACTACTAATTTATGATGTTATATGATGACTACTGTGGTAGTTCCTAGTTGACAACTTTTAGGGTTTTTGGTTTATTTACATTTGGGCAGTGATCTGGGCCTGCAAAAATAAAAACAAAAACCCATGCCTTCCACTACAATTTTTTGATACGTTCAAATTTCTCTCAATCTTCTGCTGTGACAATACACGATTCATCCCAACAGCAAGGGACAAAACAAAGATGCACTGCATTGGCGTCAAGGGTCTCAAAAATTAAACATAATGTCCCACACTCTCCACTCAAATACTATTGCCATTCATTAGTTTCCCCTATACCCAATATCTACGTT
>JALLOT010000836.1:3832-17413 GCA_036939595.1 Thalassiosira livingstoniorum
AAACCCAAAAAGCATCAGATGTTGTTACTGGGACCACATGTGCCATACGCACTGACGGTTGTGGAAGATGATGCTAGGAGGCAGCCAAGGTGTTGATTGGCAACAGTTGGTCATGGTGGTGGTTTTTTTTGCTGTTAACTGATGGCTGGTCAATGGTTGTTGGAAATAAATGTAAGGCATCTAGGATACTACTACAATAGAGGTAAGTACAATTCATGTAAGTACCATACATCAATACTCATAATGATTACTCCTACTTGTATTAATTTGATAGATAGAGCATGTACCCTAGTAAGTACCTTTTAGAGCAAGGTAGGTAAGTAGGTTTGATATGCACATTACCTTACCTATACCTACATTTTTAATTCAAGGGCAAAAAATGTATGGTGTGCACTTTTTGTTTTTGTGCAATCCTGTGATTGATGTGGTTAAGTGGTTAAAAAGATAGCTAAAAACCCTAATATGGTAGAGCAAAATATTTGTTTCATTCATAACTTGGAGCAACTCAGAGCAAAATGAGTTTTACTTGTCAAAATCATGTGATGGTTATTATTTTTTTTTAGTGCTATAGAGGAATGACAAAGAAATTTTTTAATTTTGTCAACAAGCATCTTTTTGGTAATTTAGTACCACTCAAACTTTGTTGAATGAATTGTCTACTCTACTACACGTTTATATGTAGATTCTGGTATATAGGAGATATCATCACCCATGACCTAATTTTGTTACTTGAATGAAAAACATTTTTTTATTTGTACCCAGTACACATCTAAAAGTCTCTGGTAACAAAATAATTGGATTGTAATTGAGTAGCAAGAAGTGGTAACATTGTACCATATCTACATAGGAATGATATAGGATAATCCTCAATAAAATTTGTTTTTTGTGTTCAAACATGCAGATCTGTTGAAATGTGGGAAAATGAGATTTCATTAGTTATGTTATCATTGGCATGGTGCCTGTACATTTGATACTAAAATACATTTTACTAGATAGATATCAGTGTGAGATGCTGTGCAAAACTATCTAACCTATCTGAGTTTGGTGATACCAATTCCAAACTACAAAGAGTGACCAGGGGATCCCAAGATAAGTGTAGGTATGAATAGTCTACACCATGCTACATTGAACATTTCCCTCTAACCTCTGAAACCTGACCCAGTTCCCTTGATACAACAAGCCAGAGATAAATTGGAGTAATACAGTCCCCCTGCGTTACAAGTTTACCCATGTGCACCTACATTTAGTTAGCCCCCTTTTTGAATTTGATTTGGATTTCAAAATATATTCACCATGGCAAAATCTAGTATATCAAATCCCAACATTGTTGGTTCAATCCGTAATTAATTCATTGATCTGAAATGTATAACAGACTTTGACTTAGTTTGGTACCTCACAGAGAGCCCAGAACAATCATGTGCTCCAAATGGCTCACGTAATGTGTCATAATACTCATGTTTGAGTTAAAACTCCACTTTTGAGTTCAATTTCATGGAAGTTGAATGTTTAAGCCAACATGAATGACATAATCATGTGTTTGATTTATAAATAGGTAAGTTTGAAGACTTTCCATCTTGCTTTCATCTGAATGATTCAAAATAGTTTCATTTACATTAGATTTGATCCAACTGTAATATTAGTAGTAACCTCATTTACTATCATTGAACTACTAACTTGTATCTTCATTCATGCAGCTTACAGATTGAATTTTTTCATTTAGCCTTTGGCAATTATGTTGATCAGGACTAAATTCAGCACAATTTAAGTGTCTGAAATGTGCCAACAGATGGAGCTCAATCATCTTAATTCTTGCAATACTTACCACCATCTCACACTTATTTCTAGATGTTTTTTCTCTCAATTCTATAAAAATAATACAGATCATTTTGAGAGTAAATATTGCATCAAGTAAAAGCTTATTTCATTAGATTTTGATTTTCTATTCCCAAGAATAGCTTCTACTTAATTGAACTCAAAATACCTCTTTGTCAGTGTAGTTCTTACTTAAATGACATCTATTGCAACTAATTTTGTCTCTGGAACCTAGAAGTTGATTTTGGACAATAAATTTAATGGTGGCATCCAATGCTCCTAACAAATCAATGAAGAGATACCAGAACAATTGCTTTGAGAATTCTTTCCAAATATCAATAGACACCCAAATTCTTCTTCTCTCTGATGCAATGCATGAGGTGTGTAATTGAATGGCAAAAAATAATGTGCTTATTTATCAATAAAATTTCAAATATTTTTCTTCATTGACCTTCCTGGGTAATCTACCCTAGTAAAGGTGTCACATACTTTGTTAGTAATTTTTACACTGTTACACTGCCTTCACCCAGAACTCTTTCATTGTTAAAGCACCTTTTGAAGTATCCCCTGCACACCGATCAACACAGGCTAAGTGGGAGGGGTAAGATTCTAACACTGAATAGACACAGAAGCTGACTGCTGTTTATTGTATATTTTTTAGAATTCTACTTGAATGACATCAATGTCAAAATGGTTTGGAGAGTCAAAGGAAATTATTTGTTCTCAATTCAATATTGGCAGTGGTATTGGTGCCAAAATTGTCCTCTTACTGATGGACTGATAATTGGAGATAAGTGCAATTGATGTAGTCCAAAGTAAAACTAAGATAAAATCTGAAGTAAGGATATTTGTGTTTATCAGAAATATGTTTCTGGTGTACAAATACCAGCAACATTGTACATCCATTTATCTCCAACAGTTTTTCTAATGGTTACTCCCTGCCATTAAAATAATAAAAACGCTAACAGTAGGTAGGATAAAATCATGCAAGTGCCCATAGCCATAGGTAAGTTGGGTTGTGTAATTAGGTCACCATGTGGTCATTTAGACTGACTCTTGTGCAAACTTCCAATTTTTACATAAAATTGGGGTTAAAGATCCCAGGTTAGGCAGAATAGTAAAAGTTAACATAGCCTACCAATAAAAATAATGTAGCAGTATGAAAATTTTGAATTAATGTAATTGAAATGTGTGCACAATCAGTGCCCCAATCTGTAAAAGCAAAAAGCACCTGCTTAACAAATGTCCCAGTACTTGCTCCTCTTCTTTTCATTTCAAAGCTCTAGTAATAAGAGCCTGGTGGGTGAAAACCTTGGATCAGAGGCTCTCCCTTAATGAATACAGTTGACATTTCTTCCAATTATGTATCAACAATAACATAACTCACATGTCTTTTGGACCTGGCTACTGGCTACCTTAAAACACTTGTAATCAAATACATTCACTTTATTGCAAAAAAAATGTTATTCCATCTAATGAGCAAAGTTTTGGACTAACATTTTTATATTTTGGTGAATCAGGGTTTCATACAATGCAAATTGTGTAATTCATAAACACCACGTATGGAATTTACTGGTGGAGATGATTGGGATACACTGCTTTACACTCTATAGTACTTCTTAGAAGCTATTGTCAACTTAGATAGGGACATGATAATTCTTTATTTAGTACTGCATTGTACAGTACTACACTAATCAGTAACAATACTTGTAAGACCCCATCCATAATTGACCTCCATGAAAATAATTCACAATCTTCCAAATATAAGATTTGTCAATAATGAAATTCTTACAACATTAAAGGTGAATTGTTTTTACTTGATAGATGATTTGTGATATCCTGTATACAATCTATTTAGTGAGATGTTAATCAAAATTGTATTAAAAGTGTTTTGTTCTTTTTTATCGTCCTGCCTTTGATAGTATTATGTGCCTGCATCAAAAAATGACCAATATTTAATTAAATTATTGTGGTTTGGTTTAACACGAACACTTCCTAGTGTTGAGACCTGAATCAAATTTCGAATTAATTATTGTAGCATGAATGAAGTCACACATCACATTAACAAAAGGGCTTGAACAATTCATCATTATTTCATACCTTGTACATCTTTTGATATTTTTCATGCAGTTTAGACTTAGGATTATATGTTTATGTATGACCATCCCAGAAGATGAACTAAATGTACTTTAATTTTTTGTTTTATCTTTATCATCTTTCATCACTTCCAATAGGATCATGAACTACCAACAAAAAATTTAGTAATTTTTGGTGTAAAATTCTTGGCATAAGATCAGATACAGTTATTTTCCATCATGTATTGGTTTTGACTACCTACCATGCTGAAAATATTATTCATACAGTCTAAATACACTACCCATTAACACACATTATCTGATAAGGAATAAACCCAATTGCAAGTGTGATTATTTTTCATAATTTATTTGAGTAGTTCCTTAATTCTAATTCTAAAGCTTTAATTGCATGACATGATTTTTTGTTGTGATCATGTACTTGTTATAGGGTTAGAGATCTTCCTTTGAAGACACATGCTTGCAGTTGCAATGCAACAAACTATTTTACTGTAATTGCACACAGTGATGTGCACAAGTATCAATTTATATTTCACAACTAGGAACAATATTGTTAAGAACAAGTTGGAGTGAAGAGATGATTTAAATGACAGTGAAATCATGTACATTGTTTTGACCAGCTTAAGAACCTTATCGAAACTTACAAACCACCATCTTGCATGTGAGCAATTGATTGTATACCAGAAAGCAGAATGTAACTCTTCAGTTGTACCCCAATGTTCAATGACACAAGAATAGTTTGTAACAAATATTATGAAAAAATAAGATAGTAATCTAGAGAAGAGGAAATAATTATTTGAAGCTAGAATTACATAGAGCAACATGATATGAGATGGTACATTAGCATGCTTCTTTTTTTAGAGTGGAATTTTCAAAATAATGCTCCATGATATCTGTAATTTAAGCATTTTGTATTCTACCTCTAAAACAGAGTTTCAGTATTGTGACATTAATTTTTCATCTGAAAAATATCAGTGTTACACATATTCCCAATGTTGATACCCTAATTTAATTTTTAGTACTAGAGGAAAATGTTCAAAATTAAATGAAACCACACAGGAGATATGCCATCCATTTTTGATAGAGCCCATGGATACAGCTAATCAAATATGTTAATTATATCTCATTATCAAGAACAGGGAACAATGATATTTTGGCCAGCACATATCCAGCCAGTGCATTCTTTTGGTTAGTCCTATGGGCTTGGCAATGACACTCTCTGTTGAGTCCCAATTAATTATTTGATCCACATACATGACAACAGATCCTATAAAAATTAACTAAATATAAACAGGAAGTCATGCTATATCCCATTCACAGATTCAACAAGTTTACTGAATAAAACAATGATCTGATGTTTCAATTTGTGAACAAACCAAATTTTTTTGAGCTAAAACATAAAACTATCTTATCAAGGCTGTATGGTCACTACTTCCAGAACCATCAGAGATTACACCAATTTACAAGTAGAATAAATTAGAATACATCTCAACCATATTTTCACCAGAAATTCTAGAGAAAAACACGTCAAATGATGAATTTAGTTGTATATTAAATAATGTTTCATTATTTAAATTGTATTGAGTTTTTTAATAAAAAGATCAAAAGTATGTAATGTGATATTAGTTCTCTCCACAAACACCAAAAAGATATCATGATTATTATTAAAAAATCTATTGTTTTGAATCATGATTCACCCTGAAACAAATCATGGTTTGGTTATGCACTAAAAGACATTCAAATATGACAATAGAACTTATGAATAGTATAGTGTAAAATAAAATTTTGACTTCTATGTTGAAAGATCAAGTAAGTAATGTATCAATGTACTTGACAATTGAAAACTTGGCTGTTAGTCCTTGTTGTACTGTAAGATAAAATCAATATAATTAGAAAATGTATGAAAAAATAATACATGTAATCAATATTGTTTATTATGGAATTATGCTGATTTGAGTATGCAAGTCAAAAAAATCATTTTTAGACACAAGATTTAGTGGACAGGACAAGATCTCAAAACTAAAGATTTTTCACTATTAAATTTTCAGGAACCATACTAACTATACCAAAGAAAGATCTTTGGATTTTCAACTGTTTATTTTTAACATAAAGATTTTTATCTTCTTATTGAAACCCTTTCAAGTATTAAGTATTACCACACCTTAACTATTTGACATTAAAAAATAAATCCAAAATCCAAAAACAAAAAACAAAAAAATATTCCTGGCATATCCATGAATAGAACATGTATCCTAGTTTTGTACATGTGCTATCTAACATCCCTGAGAATAGGACAAATTTATATATTGCTTCATTACCACACTATCTTTTGTGCTCTACCTGGGGTGATATATTCTTCTGATTCTTAAAATAATGTGGTAATGAAGGACATACTTAGATAAAAAGAACTAACAACACCAAGACTAACCAATTCATTATAAGTGGCATGTAAAATTTAGTGCAAAACAAAATGAAATGTAAAAAATAGTATATTTTTACTTATAAGCCATATTTTTCTGCGCTATCCTAGTTTTTTTGCAATTTGTGGAATAACTTTCCCACATTCAAAGAAATATGTCTCTAGCTGTCCAAAAAACTGCCAAGGAAATATTTTATTCCCTCAATCATTTTAATTTACCCATCATTGAGTGACATGATGGCGTGGTAGGTTTAAATCCAACCAAAAAAAATTTGAATATTGAATTGGAATTTTGTGCCTAGTGCAAACTCTCTCTTAGGTTTTGGAGTCAAGTTCCAAATTTAAAAATGCAGTCATGTTTGATTTTTTTTTTTCAACACTAATAAATATGCAACATTTAGGAGTTATCTGGGCTATGAAGTATCTAGACAGAGATACAGAAACCTAACAATATGCAAACAGATAAAACACATTTTCGATACCACAGCCCATTATCTGAAGGAGTGTGTCCTCCATCCGTTCCAATGCCATGTGAGGGGCCCATGAGGCACCTGACAAGGTGGTGGAGCCCGAAGGGTCTCAGAGGGCGGCGAAGCCGCCCTCTGAGACCCTTAGGGGTCCCTCCACCTTTGCCATGCATTCATGGCCACCCCATCCTCCATGATCATCCTCGTGCTTCGATTCCGAACCCTCGAACCACGGAGCAAAAGGGTGTTAGCCCTGATGATCTGCAGTGCCATTCGTGCCCTCACGAATGCCACCATTTCGCTGTATGGGCGAGACCATTTAGCTGCGAGTAGGCTGGCCAGCCTTTTCTCAAGAGCTTTTGTCTCAGGGCCCGCACAGCCATCCACTGAATACACCATAGGAGTAAAGTGTCGGCGGACCTCCAGGCAATCCTGGAGGTGCTTCTTCTTTTTTTGCTCCTTGCACTTTTTCAGGAGCTTTTTGGGCTCCTGATTGTTGTACGATTTGCACTCCGTGTCGGTGATTCGGATGTCGATTACACAGGAAGTGCCCCTTTTCCAAAGGTTGTGGACAAGGACGTCGCCTCGGTTGGCATTGTCCTTCGAGCGATCCCTCTCATCCAGCTGGGAGTTTGTAGCTTTTGTTGCATCGGCTTTCTCCTGGGGCATCCTACTTGATTTGATAAGAGGTTCGTAGGAAACGCACCCGGGAGAAAGAGCCTGCCCCGCCAGACTACCAACTTCCGCTGCGCCATCATCATGGCGTAGATGGACCAATCCACCACACTTACAAGAAAGAAGATGTTTGATGTTGGCTTTAGCGCCACATCCATCACAAGTGGAACACAAATTCAATGGCTCGAGGCCATATCGAATCCGCACGTTGTCGCGAAACTCTTCGGCTGATAGGACAGATCCGTTCAGCTTGTGAGGTATTATCGACAGCCAAATGCTGGATTCACCGGCTCTCCAAAGCCTGTTCTTCACTCGGTCTCCTTTCTCGTGCTGTGTCTTGATGAAGTCTTTTTCCTCATCAATTCTATCCTTGCGAGCTGCCATTCGAGCTTCAGCAACCGCCGAGGAGTGATCTGCAAGGCTGAGTTCTTTCTGGAGTGTGAGAGACTCCACCAGTTTGACGGTTGCATTCTCCGATGCTGCAAAGCAAGAGTTTGCTGCCACCACTGGATTTCTGATACCCAACCCACTTTGTTTTGGCGAATTCACCAGTAAAGTGCGCAAATCGTCCGAGATTTTTGTGACTTCCAATAATGCAGGGATGAAAACGGTGCAGAGTGTGTCTTCTACTGGTTGGAGGCGAGGACCAATGTCCTTGACAACTCTCATTAAGTAGGTCCACTCCGCTTGGAGGCTCATGGTGAGGCCAATGTAGGCGGCCTGTGGATACCTCTGAGCGATACGGGCCAGGGTCTTGATCCCTTGCACCCATGTATCAATCTTTGGTTGAAGCCACTCATTCCGCTCTTTTTTGGAATCAATAAAACCCCCTAGATAATGCCTTCCACGGGTGTAGTTGATGTGGATACCCAGGGCTTCAAACTCCGCCCGTGCTGCCGCCTCATCACTCTTATGGCAGATGTACCATGATTTCCCTGGAGCTGGGAAGTAACCAAACTGTGGGCCTACTTCCAGGAGCTCTTTCATCATTCTGGCATTATCTCGCGCTCTTTCAGCTGCGGCCGAATCGTTGGCATACCACGATTGCGTGTGGTATTCAATTGCTTCCAAACACCGTTTGGAAAGTGGCACAAGTGTGACTCCATAGGAGTACATGGCCAGTGGGCAGCCCTGAACCTTACCCTCCTTGGCAAGGATTATTTCAACTGGCTTGCCCTGCAATCGTACAAACATGCAAAGCTGGTGGCGGTAGCAGTTAAACACCATTCTGCTCGCCAATGCCCACCGGTGACGCACTTCCCACAGTGCAGCCAACCGATTTAGGTTATTAAAACCATTATCGGCATCGAAGAGTGCCACTCCTCTCCCAGGGAGCCAGTGGGGCGGAAGTTGGTCCTCCTGGAAGTCTTCAACCTCCTCTTGGACTTCTGCTGCCACTGATGGCTCTCCATTTCCCACCTCGTCATCGGTAGCGTCGTAGTCTACCATGTGCTCCCCTCTTCTGCGGCTTCCTGCTTGCTGAGCTGACGGGATGATGTATCTGAGGGTGGTGGTGGGGATGGCGGATGCTCCGTGGCATCATCCGAGGGCTCCTCAGCTGGGGCTCGCTCGGGCCATCCATCAGATCCCTTCCATTTGGATCTGACCACATGGATTGTACCTTCAATGGCACAACTCAGACTGGCACAGAGCTGCTTGTTATTGCAGGCTTCCTGTGCACTATCTCCGGTCTCTATCAGGTTGCATTTGGCCCATAACTGTTGCCAAATGCTCCGGGCGCAGATTGGACAAACTCCTGGCTCTTTGTCTCCTGCCAGGAGTCGCCCATACATGGTGGCACGGATTGCTGCATACGGGGGTGTCTCGTTCCCGAGCCATTCCACCCATTTGGCCATTTTGGCCCGCATCCCCTCTGATGCACTACCATATCTCAGGAGCCAGTGTTCTAAACTCCTGGCGTCCACTCCATCTATGCCTCCAGACCCAAGAAATTTGGTTGCTACCGCTGCCACTCTTTCCTCAACACACCAGTGGTACATCGCCTTGGGTGCTTCATCGTAGTCCGTGAAGCAGAGGGTGTCCGGGACATCCAAGTCAGGGATGACTGGGTCAGGATTTTTGTCACAAAGGACTTGTAGGACTGGTTTGCCACTCTTGGCACATGTAGATTCTGGGGGAAGTATTCCGCCTTTTCCTCTGTTTGTGACTCTCCGAACTGCCTCCCGAATCCATCCATTGTTGATCATGGCATTATAAGTTCGCGCTTCCTTTTCCTTGGCTGATTCCATTTGCACTGTTGCCCCAAGACCGTGTTTAGCCTCAGAGATCGTATCATTGCAGAGTGCTGCATACTGGCCTGTGTCCCAGGCGTCCAACCTGTTGTTAATGTAGGCCCTTATGTCGGCTCCCTTTGTGATACCCTTTTTGCACCGTAAGATGATTGCTGCAAACATAAGAACCCTTTCTGAGTTCCATTTGCGTTCACGTACACCTTTCCATTCAGCCGTTAGCATGGTGAGGAATCGTTTGGGCACTGCACCTTTGTTGGGAAGGAAGTACATTTTCGGAGTGTAGGATAAGGGTTCATAGAACTTCTTCTGCCAGAACACATCCTCTGGTACAGAGAACCCGCCCCTACGATGCCGTTCATCATTTTGATGGAAAGTGTCTCCAAATAAACTGATCAACTTTTTATCAGCGGCTGATAACTCCTGAAGGAGTGGATCCTCCTCCCATTCATTATCTTCCACTGTATAAAACCCCAAAGGTGAAACCACATTGACATCTGCTGCCGGCCGCGCAGGGCACTTCCCGTCTTCTGCTTCTGTCTCTGCAGTTTCACCTCTCCTGGTTGTTGTTGTGTAGTCTTCCTCCCCATCTTCACCTACATTTGTTGCATTATTGTTGTGTATGTTGTCCCCTCCATTTTGAGAGTCTTCCTCATCTCCATCGCCCGACCCTTTGCCTTGCAATTGACTCCAAAGCTGGGAAGTCTCATCGTCCGTCCCCGGCAACTCCCCTTGTGAATTATGGGGCGGTGCCTCATCCTCCTCATTTTGTGCATCCTCTCTTGTCAGATGATGCCCATCACCTTCTTCAATCGTCATTGTTTCCTCCTCACCATCTCCTGATGGCAAGTCTGTTCCAGCGGATGCCTCCTTGCTTGAATCGGTGGCACCAGACTCTTCAGTTGCCTGGGAATCATGAGGCGTTGGTTCTGAAGAGGGAGAGGGTTTTGTAGATTCCTCTCCACTGCCCCCACTCATCTCATTGGTGGCAGATTTTTTACCGGTGTTTGATGGCTTCCCCTGGTCAAGCCATCTACCTCTGATGGAGGTGTCGGGTTATCATCCTCCAAGCGGGCTTTCTTGGCAGGTGATAATGTCACAGCCCCAGTGATGAGGGAGTGAGCAGACGCCGTCTTATCCCGGATCATGCTCATTTTCCTTCTGGCATCAAGCCTCATGTATGACATTATGCCCTTTCTTGGTCCATTCCATCCAAATGTGTTGCAGCAATTGGATCCTGGCGCACAACCCAGGCATGGTCAGCCTGCAGTGACACAGGGGTAGCAACCAGCCACAGTAGAACATGATCCCTTGGTCGTGCAATCGCAGCACGACTTGCGGGCTTTCTTCTGCAGTTGAAAGACGGCAGCATCGTCCTTGGGCAATGGAGATGGGTCGGTTGGTTCCGGAGGGGTTGGGGGAGGGGTGTGAGATCTGCTTCTCCCCCGACGGCTCTTGGAGCCAGCACCATTGGATGAGTTTTTTTTGTGGTACTGATTCCTGCCTGGAACCCCCTGCAGTGGGCGGCTGACGAGGGGTTCGAGGCATGATGAATTTGGTGGACAATGACGAGAGCCGTCCGACTAAAGAGTCCTTTTCCTGGCGGATGCTGGGTTGGTGACACACCAGCCAACTAGGAGACCGTTGATCTTAACACTTAGGAGACAAGTGTATACACCTTTCAATGCCGGAAATGGCGCCACTTGGGAGTTCACAATAGCAATGATGAAGGCGACGGATCAAGGACAGACAGACATGATCTTCAGTGGACACAACAATTTGCCTCAAAAATAGTAGAGTTGGGAAAGCATGAAGGATGGGCCTTTGTCAGAGACAATGGAAGTCAGGCAAAGGCACCAGACTACAGAGACAGCATTTTCAAAAAGCTTGTGGAAATTCAGAAGAACGCCCTGATCTGATCAATCCAGTAGTTGATGTTTATGAAGATTATGGGGTCCAGCAATTTGGAAGGAGATTTTTCAACACAGAGTGTCAGATCAAAGGTGTGAAGAAAGAAGATATTGAGAGACAGTGTTGCTGGATAAGAGATCAAGCTGCCCAAGGGATTCCGGTCCCTTGAGACTTGGTGGATTGCTACACAGAATATTGACACATGAGGAAGGCCTTGCTTAGACCCTTGTAGGTGCTTTAAAGCACTATAAACCCTTGGAGGAGTAGGTTAATAATGGGGCCTGAGTTGGCTAAACCTCCAAGGGGTTTCTCCAAAGGTGACTCAATGATACTTTAAGAGAAGGAGTGTTAAATGGTGGCATGGGCATTGGACTAGAGTGTGATGTTCTGTTGGATGTACATCTGGGTACCCATCTTAGTCCAATTGGTTTGTAATTATGACATGAGTTTTGGATTCAACTATAAATAGCGAATCCAGCAAACTGCAAAACTAAAGGAATTAGAATGGGTGCCTGGAGCAGCCATTTGGTTGTGCTATGGAGGACAGAGAACACAAAAGGCATTTAAGATTTTCTTTGATTAGAGTTTGATTGTTTGCACCTTTTTATTTTGACAATGGTGATGAACTGAATAGTCTAATGTAACAATCATTAGTTTTTATATTTGAGTGAATTTCCCAATCTTTTTTGTATATTGTAAAAATCCCTTCAAAACTACAAACCATCCACAAACTACCATCAAATTTACATCTGTACCCTCTGCACTATCCAAAATTATCATCCATGACATTCATATTACCATTCACTCTATCCATATTACAATACAGGGATGGTAATTCCATTACAATCCAATAATCATCCATGGATGACAATTACTGTACCATAACCTAACCCTAGTGCTAATTACAATGTATGCAAATAATAATTTTGGGATTTGAAATTTTCCTGATTTTTTACGTTATTTCATGAAGAAAATAATAATCATACTGAGCAACCATTTTTTAATTAATTTTGTGTATCTACTATAGGTACTATTACAAAATAGTACAACATACATTGAAAAAGCTACCATACAAGTACCATACTAAATCACAGCATCACACAAAGAGATGATCTACCTACATTATCCTGAGTTTATTTGCCAATTGCATTGCCCACAAGCTTCCCAATAAATTTAAATTTTCAGCAAGAAATTTCATACAGGTTTCTTCTTTTAGCTCACACATTTTTTATTTCATTTTGTCAGGTCAAAATCAAAACCTCAAATAGAATTAATATTTTAGTTCATTTATTTCTTTTTCATAAATATGAGGATACTTACCTACCTTCCTACCTACCAATGGTACTTAGGTACATACCATATTCCAGGTTACTAGCATAGATTTTCATACAGATAGATAGCAAATGCACAAAGCATTCACTGCAAGCACCAAGACAGACCATAGCAATGACCAAGTAACACAGTCCACCCCCCCTCCATCAGCCATTGCAATGCTTTCTATCCCCCCTTTCCTCCAACCATCACATTATGTGTTTATCTTGTATCTTTTTGTCAACCCTTAGTTAGCAGTAAAAATTAGTGTCACTTTTACCATGTAGCTAGTACCTTGACATGAAAAGTAAAGCACCAACTTGACCCTTGCATGTATTCAGCCACAACACAGCCAGATACCAAGCCACTGCCACCAGCATTGATAGAATTGATAGGATTAAGCTTGCTTTGATCCTCCTTTGTTGTCAACAATGGTATTGATGATGGCTATTTTCATTGACAATTGTGAAGTAGGAAGTCATTGACCATTCTCTTGATTATTTTCCAATACTACTAGTTTTTGAAATTAATTGAATAATCTACAGATTTTTCAACTCAAAAGAAAGGAAATTGACAATGATGACAGCATTAGTGTTTTGAAACTTCTGTAATGTTGAAAAACTACAACACTGCTACGTAAGTTA
>JALLOT010000837.1:2388-17478 GCA_036939595.1 Thalassiosira livingstoniorum
AACCAAGCCCTACCCATGAAGGTGCACAAGACAACAATACTCAATCTAAAATATATTCAAAAATCATCTAACACACAATTTTCTAATGTCCTTCTTGTCCAGCAGATAATTTTTCCACCACCCTGTTGGATCTCTAGCATCTTCCTGAGAAAGCTGATGAGGCCAAGATTGTGGTAAAAGGTCAAATTTGTAGTCCAGTCTGCCAATCTTGTTTTTAATAACTGCAGAGTAAAAGGGTCTCTTCATCAACATCCCAAAGTTTTGAAAGTTCTTAAAAAAAGCTTGTGAATCAGTATAAAAAATACTCAAACATACCATTGCATAAATGTACCCATCTATATATTTTTCTATTGGTGATCCCCAAATTTTCAAGCCACTATTTTTTTGACAAAAAGCATAGAAACATCAAAATGGGTGCCATACCTTAAGTTGTAGCAATCTAAAATAATCTAATCTAATAAGCTATTCTTATTGTAAGTATTGAAAGACATATTGATCTATTGAAAAGGTTCTGATAAGACAAGAGGGCTCATGAAAGTTTTTGTTGTATAAGTATAAGTAATACTACCAACTTAAATATACATTAATCAATGAGCATCCAATATGTTATATCCCTCAAAATTATAAGAGTTGGAAATTATTTCTTTTATAAAAATGCATTCTACATACAAAGTCTCAAATGAAGTTTTTTTTATGAAAAT
The DNA here is from genome assembly GCA_036939595.1 of Thalassiosira livingstoniorum. Lineage (NCBI taxonomy): Eukaryota > Bacillariophyta > Thalassiosirophyceae > Thalassiosirales > Thalassiosiraceae > Thalassiosira > Thalassiosira livingstoniorum. The sequence goes on from JALLOT010000837.1 coordinate 3,090, forward strand.
GAAATATTCTTGTACCAGTTCAACTATTTTACTTTATATTTTTGTATAAATGAACCATTTTTATCACAAAACTTATTTGTTGCTTTCAAAGTTCAAGATGAAAAAAATCTTATGTGGCAGAAACCTGAAAGATTATTCCTAAGCACAATGAAGGGAGTAAGAGTATAATCAAAAACAAAAGCATGACTGTATTTAGCAATTCAGTGAACTCCTGAAATGAATCATGAGTACAAAATTGATAGTAATAGATTTTGCCACCAATTTGTCTAATTACACCAATTTGGTGTAGTTCAACCTCATTTTACCAGATCTGGTGTAATTAGTGAAATTTATGCAATTAAACCATGTTCTGAGGAGTTTTTAGCATGACATTTCTTCTCTGAATAACATCATCTTGGACCATGTCTAAAAATAAAAACATAATCACTACAGGCATTTAACAAACTACATCTACACCATTTCTCCTAAAATGAACATTTTCGAAAAAAAAATACACAAATGATATTGATTTTACAAAAAAATGTTTTTATGAACAAATCTTCCTCCAGATTTATATTATTAGAAAATGCATTTTAGGTTTTCATTACACACTAAAATATTATATAATTAGAACCTCATGAAACCATATTTTGGTGTAATTAGAATGGTGTGGTAACTGTGGGCATTTGGCAGATTGGCATTAATTGCAAAGAAAAAGAAATTATAATTAGTTTTTATGAAGCAAAGGAAAAGGAAGAATTTTTTTTGAACTGCAATAGAATGTTGTATGTAAAACCATTGTGAATGTAGATCACAGCTGCCACATATCAATTCACAGCTTAGGACTAACCAGTTTTCTAAAGTGCTATGTGGGCTCTCAAACCATAGTAGTGAATATTATCAGGTCACTTTAAGTGAATATTATCAGGTCACTTTACTTAACCTGAAACTGGTTTTTTACCTAAAACTGTTTCTTTTGAAACAACAATCCTGGTACTCACACCAGCCAATGAAATAAATAATGAGCAATGTTGGAAGATCACTTCATTGCTAGTATTCTACTGATACAAAGTATTTATTGAAATATTACAAAGAGACCAAGATTGTATTGTTGGCAGTAATAAAATAAAAAATTAAAGAAAGATTTGACCATGACAAAGACAGGGAGGCTCAAATGGTCTAAAGAAGCAAGTTTGTGCCATGATGCTGAAAAAAGAAAAAGGATCAATGGAATAAAATACAAGCAAACTGACAAAAGAAACAGAGCAAAGCAAAAACATGGTCTTTGTTAACTTTTTCCTTCACATAAAACTGCAGAAGCAGTTACCAAAACTGATTATGCTGCCACAGCTACAATAGATCTCAAAACTTATGGCAAGCCTAACAAAACTACAAGACCTAATTCAACAGAAACACAAGACATATTTGATGTAGCTACAATGGATGCCAAAATAAATGACAAAGCAAACAAGAACCAAAAAGCTAGGGTCTTCCATGCCTAATTTAAATTGAAAACTTTGGTTTAAGTGGGATTTATGCTTCATTCAATAATATTGATGACATTGTTGACATTGATGACATTGTTGACATTGTTGACATTGATGACATTGTTGACATTGATGACATTGATGACATTGATGACACTGAGCACAACAAAGAAGAAAGCATTGAAATTAATATCAACAATGAATCATGCATATATTCAAAAATGACAAAAGGTCCAACAGCAATAGGAGTTCAGGAGGAGTTTGTTGGGCATTGAGATAATGTATACAAAAGAAGTGAGAAAAAACTTCTCAGGCCTGGGCAACAGGTGGTTGATACAATACCTTGAATCCAACAAATATTGGGTTCAAAAAAAGATGCTACAATGACTGCAACTAAACTTGGATTATGAACAATTAATTCCAAGGTATACTAAGAACAAGTATGCATTTGGCTTTCCAATATACTCTGGGGTCAAATGACAATGCCATTCTGTCCCAGCTGCAAAATTAATAATGGAGTCTTCATGCTAGGATTCCAAACAAATCATGCTGCCTGATTGTGTATTGATCTCACCATCACATACTACATAATGATAAGAAGATATGCCTGCAAGACTTGTCAATCTAAGAATGAAATGTTTTCAAAAGATGCAAGGGATTATGCTGAAGCTAGAGACATAAACATTACAACCAAGAAAGTCAATACCATCAAATACTCTTTAATGGATTACAACCAAAACTTATTACCCCTACTTGCCAATAGCTTGGGTGAGGAGTTACCTGAATTTCTTACTTGTCATGCTGCTCTTGAAAAATAATCATTGATCTGATGAAGCCTCTATTTGACAACACTGTTTGAGCAAAATTGTTTCTGACATTCTTCTTGAAATGTATTCAATATAATATACATGCCATCATTTGTAATACAAGAGGGAAATTTTGATTGACTGTGCATACAGTGACAGCACAAACTGTGAGATATTCTTGTTATTCAACAACAAGGAGAAAATTTTGGATGTGTTCCAACAGGCAGATATTTGGCCACTGTCTACAAACAATATCATCAAATGCTTCAAAATTACCTTGTAAAAGAAGAAAAAACAATGCTGAAAGGTTTACTTGGGGTGTATTGTACAAAGAGGGAAGAAAATTGAGCCAATACCAAGGGAATCTTGGTTTTAAAGGTCTGGTTACAGCAATGAATGATCTCAGTGAGGTCTGGTTACTGTTTGTTGTCTCTGATGGCCATGATCAGATGTTAAAAGCATTAGAAGCATTCAAACACACAACAATGCAATATGGCTTATCTAGAGTTCACCTATTTATTGGTGTCAACCCACCTGGTGAAAAGAATTTTTTTGAAAGTTTTCCATTCCATTGCAGATCAAAAACTTGAATTTGATTCCAAAAATGTACAAACTACAACTGAGTCATCATGGTTAGTGTTTCCTTTTAATTTGAATTATACATTTGTTGTAACTGAGAAGAATGATAACAATTGTACCATAAATGCAATGCAAGAATAAGCCAAGAATTACAAAAACATTGGGCGGGACTGCAAGTGGAAACTTACCTTTGACAGATGTGGAATGCCAGTAGTAGGAGCAAAAGGAGCAGATCTCATTCAATTGAGCTACTTCAACTCAAACAACCAATTGCATGTACTTTTGATACAAACAAAAGGAATACCATCACTGCCTCAAAGACTTCAGGAATTTTTCAGTGATGACACATGGAATTTAGTAGTAGTAGGCATTAATGTCATATCAAGAGCACATTCAAGAGAAGAATGAAAATCAGCATTATTCATTTGGAGTCATACACACAAAAAAGTGATGTTGTCCAAAGTGGATGCATGATCCTTGGCAAGCTTACCTGGATTTTTTTGAATAAAGAGCCAACACCTACAACAAATTCCAGATCTCACCTCTCAACTTGATAAAAAGATGTTGCTGCCAAAATGAGCATTGATGTTGTACCTTGGAAGGGGAGTGTAGATTCAACAACAGCCAGTGCTGTAACTAAAAAATTGTGGGAGCTGAACCATGCAAAAGTTTCAAAGGATAACCTCAAAAACAGTAAGGCCTGGTATGAACCATGTTGTGGTGGAGTTACAAATGATAATGGTGCTGCTCCTTCAAATTCCAGGGTACAAAAAAAGAACAAATAAGAAAGCAACACTTGGAGACTTTGGAGAAAAACACAAATCATCTTACCTCTATCAATGCTTAAGGGTTATGTTGAACTCAATTACATTTTTGTGATGACAAGAGCAAATAAATTGTAACACCAATCACTGCATTGCTCAGATCTAGTTCTGGCAAAAACACCAAATGAAAAAAGATAAGTATGACATGGACATATTGGAATGATGCAGGGGAACCAATCATGTCAAAGGTTACTGTAAAAATCAGATAAATAATTTTGATGGATGGCATTGTGGAGTTCAAATGTCTGACTTCTTACTGGCAGAACATAGGCATTGCCATAACCATGTAACTTCAGAAAGAAAAGGTTTGGGTTTCCAAAAAATTGTCACTTTGACACCTGGCTCTCAATGACTCACTGCAAATGCTGGTATAGAAAAATCATATTTCAAGACTATATACACACTGGTCTAATGTGAGCAACTATAAACACTGATGAAAACTTCAACACAGTGGCATTGCAAGACAATAGTTTTTACCAAGCTGTTTCTGAAAAATGCAATTCAATTTTGGATGTCTCAATGGAAGATAGTGAAGATGGCAAGCAAAACTTAAAAAATGAGCAAGAATCACTGATAAAATTAACTCCTGAACAAAAATATATTGTAATTGCAATGGGAACAAGCTTGTCATTCTTACCCTTTGCAAGTAAAGCCAAATCAGGACAGTTTGCAAAGTGTCTTTTGGGACAAAATTGGCCAAGTGACAAAGAAGCTGCAGCTATATTTTGGTGCAAATATGTGAAATGCATTAATATCTTCCCCAAATTTCCAGCAAACATTAGGAACTACCTTCAGAAATGGGAAAATAACAAGAGAATGAAAGACTTTGTTCATAAGTCAAAAGAAGGAATGAATAGAGTTTCTGAACTGAATGATGTATTGGTGCCACCCACATTAGAAAATGGAGCAACAACATACCATCATTGGACACAAAATAGTGCACAGCCTTCTCCCCCAATTCAATTAACACCTGCACAAGCACTTCACAGCTTACCATACACTATAGCTGACAAAACATTCATTAGATTTGCCCCACAGAGTACCCACCCAAAGCACAAAAGAGATGGAAGGGACCAGGACAAGGCAAAACATACAAAAAGAGTATGTGGACCATGCAGAGATAATAATGGGGAGTACCAGGCTATTTGCAAGGGACAGGGGAATGGAAGAAGTGGTGTTAATATTTTAATTTAGATGGCACACCAAAGAAATAATTGCACAAACAGAAATAGATGAAATTTTTAGTGACTTGCCTTCAAAAGATTTGTTTTGTTGCATGAATGCCCTCTCCAGCTGATTGTCTCTTTGACCCATCCATGAAGGAAAAAAATTGAAAAGGGATCCCCCCATCCAAGTGTAATGGTTGTGTATGACTCCTCCTGTCTGGTTTTATGGACTTTTCCATGTCCTTCAATCGTGCAATTGGCTATGAAACCCCAAAACTCAAAATTCAATCAATCCACATTATTATTTGTTGTATGCTGTGATCAAATATCAATCATAGTCCCAGTATTCGTTGTCTCATATTCCAAAGTCCAAAAACATCATACATTCTGAGAAAGATCCTATTGAACAACAAGGATCAATTTAAGAACTATGATTATTGAGCATTGAATGGTCTCTAAGAATACTACATGAAACATTGGAAAACTGAAAACAACTTACGAATCACTATCAGCAAACCAATATCAACAAGCCTTGGGATTGTTTTTCAGCTGCTATGTTGATAGAACTAGAATAAGTTGGCTATTGTCAGTCCCCTGCAAAGATTTGGATGTGAAGATTCGGATACGAAAATTCGTATGAGTCAAATTGATGGCGGCAATTTGGTTGTAATTCACCAATTGCGTACTTAAGGGGATTCAGCACATGTAACAAGACACAAATGATAGTTCCCATTGGGGGGATCAAATTCAACTGAAGTTGACTTGAAGCCATCAGTAAATTGGATTGGCTGTGCTCTTGTCCATGTTGACCCCAACGGCATAAGCAGTAGAAGGAAGATGAATATTGATTATTGAGTACAGTGGGAGTGGTCATGGTATTTCAGCCAAGCATTGTGGATAAGTGTTGTAGCCGGGTGTTGATGGTGATGGTGCAATGGACGGTGATGCCTCCATGGACCCACGGACATTATCATTGACGAACGACGAATTCTGATAATGGCCAAAACCCGCCAAAACACTATTGAGCTATTCAAACGCAGCAGCTGCAATTCTTATGATGGCCAAATTTCTGTAAGTACTAAAAGGTACGTATGGTACAATCACGAGCGAGAGGTATTGTACAATATGCATAAAACCATATCATACTTTCACTATGGTATTGTACCATACCATAAGATGACATTGTGGATATGCCGCTACTACACACTTCGGCACTTCTTAACTCTTAACATCCGTGCCATATTGTAGCCTGATTGTAGTGTGATTCTAAAGTGAAAACAAAAAATGCCACCTCTTCCGCTCAGAACTCCCCCAACAAACGCACGCCTGCAACAGAGCAGCAGACGAAGTTCCAGAGCCATTACCTCCAGAGTTATAATCGTCTTTGTCAAAGTGTCATTTGTGTCTTTGTTATGTGGATCATCCTATCTAGCGGGTTCTTTATGGGCCCGGCATTCTTTAGAGATGAGTTCAAGGGCCCCCATGGGTGTCGGCAGTTTGGTGCATGGGCCAATGGGAGGTGCAGGAGGTGGTGGAGGCGTTGGTATTGATTGCGAAAAAATTAAAGAAGAATACATCGAATCACAAGTCAAAGAAGGTAATTTCATTTCTCTTGTTTTCCAAGATATTATTGTTGTGTTAACACTTGGGCGTTTTGCAAAGAATCCATAAAATGATATTTACTTCAAGCTGATGTTTCTAATTTTTACCATGCCATTACTTGGGTTTGATATAACTTTCCTTTTTCCATTTGAAATCAAGAGCTGGAAAGGCATATGAGGGAACTCGAAAAATCTTCTCAATACTTGCCAGATTCAACTAGCTCTAAAGGCGAGACTCGGCGTTTCCCCAAAACGATGGAACGATTTGCGAATGGAATAGCGCGTATAAAAAAGGACGAACTCAACGATTTTTTTGATTTTGGCAATCCAATTCAAAAAGGAGAAGGTACAGGTGAAGAAGATGCTCTTATAATATATCACAATAAGAAAGCATTTCCGAGCAGTGACAAAAATCTTGCACATGCAGTGGAATTTGATTTTGGGAAGGGAATACCTTTGACTGATCCTCAAACGGGGACGGAAAATTGTGATGCAATGAACGTGATATTTACTTCGAATCCGGAGAATACACGGCAATGTACTGCGGTGATTGGAAATTATGAAAGCTATCACATTCAACGGTGGATGAGAATAGACGGAGGTAAAATTGATCCTAGCTTGCCGTTGGTTCATGTCGGCAGAGGGCTTGCAGCAAGGGGAAAACAAAACTTTTATGCCCCTCCGTATGAAGGAAATGGAAGCCCTATCAAAAAGCATTGGAAGATGCTCAAAACATTTTTACAAAGCTATGATTCGGTTTTGGAAGACTTGAGACCCATTTTGGCAAGGATTGCACGTAACAATGCTGTTGTGGTTTTAACTTGCAATCACGGGCAGAGTGCGCTGCTTATGAATTTTGCTTGTTCGGCTAGGAGGAGAGGCTTTGATTTGGGGAATGTGCTTGTATTTCCCACTGATATTGAGACACAGGAGCTTGCTGAGGGGTTGGGTTTGACTACTTACTATGATGCACAGGTAAAATCTGCATTTTGGTTTTGTTATTGGTAAAGGATGCAGCTTCAACTTAATTATCGTGTTGCCTCATTTTTAGAACATGGGTCCTCTTCCTTCCGGAGAAGCTAGACGCTACGGTGACAAGAATTTCAAAGCCATGATGTATGCAAAGGTGAGTGTGGTGGCTGCTGCGAAGACTTCGATTTGCTTTTAATCAATATGCTCAATACTTCCTTCGGTTCTGCTCTGCAGGTTTTATGCGTTCTCTATCCTTTAATGCTTAATTACGATGTTTTATTTCAGGATGTCGATTTAGTCTGGTACAAAGGTGATAAATTTCATGATGTCAAAATTTGATTTTTTTCGGTGTCAATTGATGTCTCAGATTATTCTCCTTTTTGTAATGGTGACGCTGTCAAAGATCCACTCCCGTTCTTTCAGGATAAATCATCTAAAGCTGCAAAGTTTGACGTTCTTTTTCAGCATGATGGTTCCAACTCCGTCAGATATGCGCCATACTCAGCTAACTCGGGGTTCTACTACGTTAGAGCTAACAAAAGATCACAATATATGTTCACATCATTACTATATCATTCGGACCTAATTATTACCTGGGACTCGCACCAGCAGGTTCTTGTGCAGGTACTTGCTGAGCACAGCTCTCTATTCGGGCTAAATGTAAAAGTGTACAATCGTGACACTGAAATGTTTCCTGGTGAGTGCCATTTGTCTTATGCGCAAATCCCCATGTTCTTTCCTTAACTGACTTTATTCACTCATTGCATTCGAAGGAGGATATCACTACCATAGGGACAAAAATTTTATGAAGCGGCTAATGAAAGGAGAAACCGACTCTTATATTTTTCACATGTCATGGACAGGTAAGATAAATTCCAAACAATAGTGTTCTGCAACTTTAAATCGGTTCCTTTTCACAAAATGTCACCCGTGTCATTTGAGAGCAGAAAACAAAGACAACAAACTTTTATTTTTCCGTCAAATGGGTGAGTGGTACTTGGAGGAAAAATGTGTTGGAAAGAAACGCGGGGAAATAAGTGGGGAAGCCTCGGCAGAGGGAGAGCCACCCCTTGTGAAGGCATGCTGCGCAGTCGAGCCAATATTCAGTTGTCACTATAAGGATAAACCTTCGAAACTCCCGTGTAGAGAGAGTCCATCAATTGATCAACATGGCAGGTCGTTTTGGTAGGCTGATCATTTTTATTATTTTGTTTACCCTTGAGCCTTAAATCAAAAAAATAATAATGATATACAAAATTTACACAACCCACATCACGACATCTAACTCTGTAAGATGTTATCAATTGTTGAAGTGACGGATCCATGAATGAGCCTTTGTGTTGCCCCTGCTAAACAAAAAATGAGTGATTGATTTTTGATTTTGAGCTTAAGATGGAGCAAACCCAAAATAGAAGTGGCTTTATTATTGATAATGATTGCATTGTTTCTCCCTCAGCATGTTACCTCAATTATGAAGTTATTCATTGAAAAAAAATGAAGTATGGTATGTAGGCATTTTTGAAATGAAATAATACTATACCAAAAGATCAGTATGTTGTGTCAATAACATTGTCTCGATCAGGCAAAACAGTTTCCGAGAACTGGCTTTCCTTTGCCCTTTATCGTCTCAGGGAATCCAACTCATTTTGCAATTGATCAATGGTTTTATCCTTCCGGTCTAGCTCTGACTTTGCTGTCCTGTACAAAATCCCCATATTTCTCTTGAGATTTTCGTTTTCTGCTTGTAGTAATTTCATTTGATTCTGCATTTGTTGAATTTCATCATTTGCCATTTGGGGTGCATTGGGAGGAGCTTTCGTTGACGGAGACTGAGGTGCGTACGAATAATTGGCGACCCCAGTGCTTGGAGCTTGAATCGGGGTTGATTTGTGCGTCTTAGCCGACGAGGCAACTGTCCCATCTAGGTCGCCGTACAAGTCGTCGTTACTTTCGTTCATTGTGGCCATTTTCAAGACAACTGTTTGGGGCGTGGAATGAGAAACTCTATTAAAACGAATTCAATGAATTATGGGAGAAGTCCAAACGATCTCCGCAGAGAAGGGGTTTGAACTACTATCTTGTTTATTGTTTCTGATGACTGCTTGAAACTGCAGACTACAGCTGGGTGCCGGTTGCTCGTTGCTCAGATGTCAGGCAGTAAAGTGAAGCGAACTGAAAAAAAAGAAATAAATGTGAATTACCTATGATTGTTAAAACTATTTTTAACCAGTCACGGATATTTGCTTAGGAGTATTATTATTTTACTAAGAAAGTAGATTGCACAACATAGGTATAACCCACTGCATGGCAAAAGAGTTAGGAGTAACAGTCAACAGTCAACAATGTCGCCAGATTAGATGTCGCCATTGCATTTGAGAATACATCACAAAGATATGAACAAGAAGTAGCAGTCCGTCGACAACCGTCAACATACCTACCCCGTTTTCCATTTCCTAGATACGCAAACCCCCTCCTACAACCCACTTTTTGACTTGCCGATGCAAAAGACCTATTTTTCTAACAATGGAGCAAAGTCAGGTTTACAACCTACTCGGGGTGATCGGCGGTGTAAGCATTGCCTTATCGCATGTGCCTCAAGTCATTAAAACATTCCGGACCAAGAAAGCAGGGGATATCAGCTACGCCTATCAGGGGATCTACATATTCGGATGCACGCTCGTCAACATTTATGCCATCGGTGAAGGTCTTTGGCCTCTTTATGTCCCTTGCCTTTTCGAGGAATCGTTGATGATCATTTTGACAATCATGAAGTTTGTATATGACGGAAGGAACTCCGATTCAACACGATCAAACAATGACGGAAATCACTTGGAGGTTCGCCGGGCGGAAAGCAAACCAAAAGGGAGAGCATCCGAAATGGCAAGAACCGATCGAACGGTTGCAGACACTTATCGGCAAGAAGAGTTTGAGAAAGTGCTGGAAACGAACTGCAAAGCTTTTGGCATTTGAGAAAATTATTTGTGTGAGGTAGAATTCAAATTCAAAAAATAATTCTTTTGGGTGCCATTGCCAACAAGCTATTTTTGCGGAACGTTGGATATCAAAAAATGTATCGGATTCTTTCAAAATTTCCACAGGTGCAGGACTATCTTGTTCATTATTAAAATGACAAGAGAAAGTGAAAAATCAGTCAAAGACTTTTTTGAACATGTATTAAGAATTGCCGTCTATGGTTAAATACAACGCCTGGTTCTAATTCCAATGAGAAGGGGGGGTCGTGTTATCGAGGGGATTCCCGACTTTTCTAAATCTTGTCATGGTGGTGCGCTGTCCTTGAACTGCCATCAATATTGATCATTATTTCGTCTTCAATTACCTTCTTCAGGTTTGTTGCTCGTGAGTTAGTTTTCATGCTGGTACGGAATAAATTCACTAGAATATCTCCTGTGCAGCTTAAACAATTCTGATCCACGAGCACCTCTTAGGTCTTGTTTAAAATAACTTCAAATTCTGATGCTTTTGTCATTTAAATCACTCAGATCTGGTGTATCAACCCCAATTCAATACTTTTACACAATAACATAAGTAATATTTGATCATATTATTGGCAAATGACCAGCACCTACAATTTGTAGGGTACTTTCTGAAAGGGTTCATCGAAAAAAAAGAAGTTTGGTGTTATTAACAACAAGAGATGGTTTTGATGCGTGCCATGCTATTTTTGCTAGCCTTCAAAATATTGCAGCCTTCTAAATAGCACCAATTTTTCAATGTTAGCATTTAGCTCCTCTAGACAATACACAAGCTTCACCACTCATTCCTATCTAACAAGCTGTAATCATCTAGGAGTCGAAACCTCTCCTGCTCTTGATACAGAGGGAATCCCATGGCCATCCTATCAACTTCCGACAACTCAAAATAATTGTGACCATCAACTTGCTCATCCTCTTTCAAATCCAACACAACAACCCTTCCATTGTCAGGGTTGTAACTTCGCTCAAACTCATGAACCGTGTATTGAAACCACCGCATGAGAAATAGTCGCATGGTTAAACCGTGTGTTACTATGCAAATTGTCATTTCGTCTTCTGCGTCATTTGTAATTTCTGTATCCTTGTCATCTACCCCAGATCGCACACCTGCCTCCGAAGAGCCATGGTTTTCATCCTCAGGATGCACCTTATGAAACACCTCCCAAAAATCAGAAGTATCACGCTGCATCGTACCAATGAAGCCCGAGACGCGGTTGTAGACATCAAAGCCACTTTCACCTCCATCTGGAAAGCGATAGTAGAATCTACCAAAATCTGTGCGTTGCGCTTTGTGATCTTGTATATCACAATGGCTTTGAAAATTTCCAAATTGTTGCTCCGATCTTGATTCACGAGACAATGACATGATGTGGTACTTCATGAGATAAAGTGCCAGCAAAGTGCATGCAACTTTCGATGACCTACGCTCCATATGTCACTCACATTCTAGGGTCTTCTCTCACACCAACGATGCATTCAGTATCAACTTCGCGCAATATTTCCCGAAGTGTCTGCCTCGTTCTCAAATATGGACTCACGTAAAAAAATATCTTTCCCTTTTTCTTAGACCCATTTGCATCATCACAATCACAACCCAAATGCAATGCCACTTCCTTGCCCGCCAAACGGGCCTGCTCTCTGCCACGCTCTGTGAGAGGGATTCGCCAATCGGCGGTTGTGACGTACGCCCTCTCGTTGATATTGCCGAGGCTTTCCCCATGTCGGATGAGTATGATCCGTTGAACTCCAGGAAGGGTTCCTTTTCTTCCGCGACTTTTGGGATTTGTTACGTTGGTTTTCCATTTTTGATTTGTGGGGTCTTCAGTGGGTGTAGTGTGAATTGGACGGACTTTTGGGAGCAACGGACTATAAAAGAACGGAAAGTTGGTCGTGTTGTCAACAATGGGTGCATTGCATGGAGCACCCCTTCTCCAACAAGATGGAGAAAGTGATCGGCACCATGTCATTGCTGTGCACGATGAAACCAAACGAGGTGGAATACATTTTTGTTGAAAAGGATGGTAGCTTCGCCGAAAAGCTCGAATTTCGATCTTTTGTCTTGGGACGCATCGAGATGCCAATGGCATGGTGGCTGCCATATTGCAGAGATATTGTACGGTTGACAGACTTTTATGGATCTGGTCGGTGATGGTGCGTGATGTGATCTTGTGGTGTTGTGAGGATCTTGTGCTTTGTCTGGGTCTGTTCCGCATAAAATCAGTCAAAGTAGGGGCATAAGCTCAAAACTCAATATTTTTTATGCTATATACTGGTGCTTACTGGTGCATTATGTATGCCAAATTATTATGCAGTTTCAATGATGTATCACACCCTGTAGGGGGTTTTCGTCACCTTCCCCTCCAAAAAGCCAACTAAAAGTTGACAAACCAGCACTGGCGCCAATAAGTTGTACTGTTGGTGACCATGCATGGTGCCCCCCCAGCCAAACCAAAGCAGTGGCAGTACCACTGGGACCCCCTCTAAGTTATCTCAGGAGCAGAGGCGCATGGGAACCCTCATATATCTTGCCCAATTACCCGGAACCTCCCGGAACCATTGTGGTGGGAGGATTTTACCAGGGAAGGCAAAATCCCATGCAGAAAAATTTGGCTACAGCAAGTCAGGCATCAGGACTGTTTGGAGGACGTGCAAGTGTACAAGCACAAAATCCTGATTCCAGGAGACGATGTGCTAGATGTGAGTAGGAAGAAGGGCACTGTACTGACAGCCAAGTGGACGATCCATGTTGTCGAAAAGAAATTGAAAGCTGTCCAATTTTGCAAGCAGAGAACTTTCAGGTTGCTTGCAAAGCATAGTGAAATCTCAACAACAACTTTGCTCCAATTGTTAAAGGCAGGAAATATTAGAAGGCATTCTAATTCCATTAAGCCTCTTTTAACTGAAGCTAACAAAGCCACTAGGTAGGTAAGATTAAGCAAAAGCTTATGTAAAAGAAAATGGGCTTTCTGATGCAATGCTGGAAAAGTACATATAGATGAAAAATATTTCTTGTTGCCAATGAAAATACTTCTGTGTGCTTAGCAGGAGGGGAAGAGCCACCACATAGGGTGCACAAGAGCAAAATGTTTATTCCCAAAGCAATGTTCCTTGCTGCAGTTGCCCATCCTCCTAGGATGGACTACAGATAGCAAAAGATGTTGGATGGAAAAATACAAATCTGGGCCTTAGTGTCTGTAGGTGTGAAGAAAAACAGTAGAATCCTTTGGGGTACCCTTAGTTTTTACTTTTTTTCTTACTCAAGTGGACACAAATGTAACCACACGCAACTGTGAGAAGGTTTTTGATGCACCTTACTGGTTCAGAACTCATGCAAAGCACTCGTTCCCAACCAGAAAGGTGTGACTGGGAAATCCTCTCCAGTCAGCAGTGCGGTTACATACAGTGTCCAAATAGCCTGTGCAGTGATCCTTGTAGAACAGAGCTTAAGGTACATTGTTGACAAAGTACCTCAGTTTAATCCGTGGTGTCTTCTGCAACATGTGGATTACTTGTGTATTCCCAAGAATCATAAAAGTGTGATCCGATGGTTATGGGAAGAATGAGGGTGTCCAGAAGGAAAATGTGAAGTCACATACACTTGATGGTGACTGCATCATTGACAAGGAACTTCCTCATTATCAAGCTAGCAGATGGACCATCAACCTGGAAAATCAAACACCAAACTCACCTGACATGAGTACTATCAACATGACATTCTTCAGGTCAATCCAAACCATTCAGTTGATCTCCAACTCCACAAACCTTGACAAGCTAATCAACAATGTCAAGTGAGTATTGAAGCAGATGTCACTTAAAATATGTGAAAATATTTAGTTGACCCTCCAGATGGTGTTTGATGAGGTCATCCATTGTGGAGGGAATAACAACTACCACAACAGCTCAAAAGCATTTTAGTATCTTAGTTCCACATGTCAAAAAATATTATTATTAAGGAACACAGAATCTTAGATTTTAGAACTTA
>JALLOT010000838.1:0-17393 GCA_036939595.1 Thalassiosira livingstoniorum
TGCGTTATAGATTAAATCTGATAGTGTGTAGTAATACCTACTATGTACTAGTAGGTACTGGTAATAGTAAGAATGAATATACCTAGGTATGTTAATAATAATAAAGTGGATTCAAATTTTGTGTCATGGAAACAAAATGGAAACAAAATGGCACCAAAATGGCACCAAAATGGAAACAAAATGGCAACAAAATGGAAACAAAATTAAAACAAAATTAATACAAAATGGACACACAATTTTGTGTCCATTTTTGCTTTCATTTTTGTGATTTTTGTGTGCATATCACAAATTCTGTTCCATTCTTGTATGGAACCAAATTTGTGCATATCAAAGAGTAACCCCCACCATAACTTAATTGTTGATTATAAAAAATGTTCTGATGAAGCAAGTTTCATAACCACCAACATGAATTTAACAGACAATTTCTATAATTTTTCATTCTCATTAAAAACCAAATGGAGTAATTATGAAATGCTGGTAATTGAGTTACTTTTTACCTCTAACAATCTTGATTCAGTGGAGTTCAATATTTACAATCTGTGCACATTGAAAACCATGTCCAAATTGATTCTTACATTAAGCGCAGCATATAAAGGCATAATGTTGGTACAAGTAAGTGTGAACCACTTAAAACAATGATTTAGTAAAGGATCTTAACAGCAATTTGCAGAAATAGGTTAACAAAATTAAGCAGGAAATGGATCCCATCACAGTTATTACATGGACAAGGTACCACACCTCTAACATCATACGACTAGACATCTGAATTTACATAAACCCAAAAAATGCACTAACCCTAGCCTGCACTTTTCTCCCTAAGATTATTTTTTCTGCCTGCCTGCTTTCATGCCGTCAAGAACACGAAAAATCTTGACACATGCATTTTTTTCATGGAACTTAGACCCGAACTATAAATCACCGTTGATGGAGCTACTTACACTCATCATATTGTCGACGTCTTACGAAGCGAGAATGTATCCACAAAGCTATCTACCAGAAACCTTCAAGAACTAAGCCTCTTGCAGGTGAATACCAACAAGCCTTGCCTCTGCATCTTTAATAGCAAGAGAAAGATCTTCACTTGCAGCGCTTTTATACTGCAAAATCATGCTCAATTCGTTAGATGGAATATCCAACTCTTCCAAAAGTTTAGCCGAAGCTTGTACCCTGGTTAATTCTTGACGTAAGAAGTCGAGTCCTTTGTGGTCTGGTGGTCCAACATTCTCAAAGGGACTCTCATCATCCTTGAAGAGATCGTCATCATCCCATCGAACTACTTTTTTATCACTCTCCTCGGCATAAACTTCAAACCAAATCCCCTCCTTGTCGTAAACATACCTGTGGGGATATCCCTCCACAAAACCAAAATCTCGCAAAATCTCAGGAGTTCCCCAGTCTTCATCTAGAAGGCCACAATCGGGACACTCATCGTACGATTGAAACAGTTCTTCTCCGGCTTTGATACCCTCATCGGCCCACATTTTTACTCCTTCCTTGGAATACACCGATGATGCTTTGGTGTTGATCCGACCATTGTCATGGTTTACCATATCCCAAATGGGAATGAGAACGTTGTCCAATCCACGTTGTTTCACAAGTGCCACCAAGTGTTCCTCAAAGGGATCCGTGGCCGAAATGCAGCCAGTATCTTTAAAATTGTGGTCGATCCAGTCTACCCCATCCGTTTCTTTGGGCATCATCTCCCGAAGGACTTTTTTGGCATCCGTGGACCACGTTGCTGGTATCTGGCCTCTCGCTTGTCGTTGCAAATAACGAATGTAAGGCGCGTACTCGGAGTCATCGCCGAGTAGCATTTCCTGTTTCGTTTTTTTGGCGAGGAGGCACAAATTGTGGTAATAGACTTCGTAGGAGTCATCGTTTTCCTTTTCTATATCCCAAACATGAATGTAGGCTACAAAGTAACAGGCAGCATCCATGGCATCAGAGTGAGCAAGTGCAAAAAAGTCTCAATGAGTTGCAAAATAAACAGGAGCGACAAGGCGACAAATTGGCAATGACGGTGAATTGATAATACCTTTTGTAGGGACTTGAAACAATAACTCTCCTGCAGAAAGGTCGGTTTTGGCGAATACTCCGAGTGAGGTGACCTCACTGGAGGAATCTTGATCCCTAATTTCGATTTTGTCAGAGTTGAAATAACCTCCGGGCATCGACTGGACCCATTCGATTATTTCGTCAACCAGTTTATCTGACGAACATAGTACTAATCCCACAGCAAGTAGCGTGAGGTGGAGAATGGCTTTGATGTGTAGCGACATGTCCTCATTTGTTGTTGAATAATTTTTTGAGACGATTTCAACCGTCTTTCCAACAAGAATTAAAATGGTGTCATTTGATTGTTGTATTTGCTTTTCGAATTGAGTCTTTATTCCGTAAGAGTTCTTATTTTGTTGCTTCACCAGGGGCAAACCTCGCTCTGGGATTGCCGGAGCCACGACCCGCCAGAGGATCTGGCTGGTGCCCTTTAATCTCCTCTATCTAGTAAACATTGTTTGCGCTACCAATTCTGACGACACCATATCCCATCTTGAGACATGGGGTTCTCTCCTCCGGTGTCAGCAGCAGAAACATGATTGGGAAAGAAAGAAGGGTGACAGAATTATACGTCAATCCGTTGATCACTCAGACTGCATTGCTGTCAAGTCAACTGTGAGTTACAGCTTGGTTAGAATGCTCAGTGGAACTTCAAGTTCATCTTGTCCTCTCGAGAACTGGCCACCTCAATTTCGCTTACGAGGACTTCGAACATGCTCTCAGCTAGAGTTCTTGTTTTTCGTGCCTGCAGAAATATTATCATGACTGTCACGATTGGTTCCGCATCAAGCAGAATTCACGCCTCTTTGTCCCATGTATCCCTATTCGATTCATCGATTGCAGCCAGAAGCTTGACATAGCTTGAACATAGCTTGACATGCCTCTGGGGAGCTCTGGGGGTGTGGCTTTCCTGCGCACATCAAACATCCAAATGCAACAGACTGCAACGCTTCGCCGCTTCTCAAGCTCAAGATTGATGTTCTAGAAGTTCAGAATCAGCCATCATATGAGAACGATGAGAAGATGGATGGTTCAGTCACGATGAGTCTTGTTCACAAACATCACAGCATTCCATTCATTGGGCATTGCGCGTTCAAAATCGTCGTCTTTGCGAGCTGGGCTGGGCGCATCGGAAACTGGGTGTTGAATAGAGGCACCAAAATGAATTCAATGGTTCTACGGTCCGCGGCTGTTTCTTTGAGATAGAGGTTAGTTGACGCTGGAGGTCGACGGCATTGCTTTTGATTGCTTTGTGTTCCACAACTTCCGCAGCTTTCCGCGGCCATCTTGCTCATTGGGAGTCATTGGGCTGTTGAAAATGTACAATGTGGACGATGATCCTGGATGATTGATGATTATTTTTGATTTCTGAGCTATTCTGGGTGTGGGGTTTCCCCGTAGGTTCAACGTAGGAATAAATACAAATCACAATTTTTTTTCCGGCTGCATGTTTGTGGGCAGGATCGGCGGCACCCGGCAGCCGGCCGGCCGGCGGCCGGCCGGCGGCAACCCAAAGGCCACAAAAATCCACATGCAATCAAAGCAGAACAAGCATGGAGACAGCACCATTCATGTCGGGATGGGATGATCCCAACACCGTCGCCGAACGCCTCGGTCCAGCGCTCCAATCTCGGGGATTATTTCCCACGCACTCTATCCGATCCTGTGACGTTTCACCTTTGGGTGGCCACAGCGGCTTGTCTGGCGATCTGTCCTCGTTAACTCTGACGTTGCAAAAGGATGACAACGGCAGAACCAGCAGCACCGATGCTGACAATGCTGACAATGCTGACAACGCTGACAACGCCGACAAGGTTGCGCCGAAGACGCCAAAGACGCCGAAGACGCTGCAATTGGTGCTGAAACGAACGCGGCTATCGGAAGAAGCACGCCATTACTCGAAAAAGTTGGGCTTGCAAAGGGAAGGGACGTTTTACAAAATCATTGGCCCTTGGGTGCAGCAAAAATTGGACAAGGCTTCGACATCATTGTCATCATTGTCATCGAAGAACTTTATTCCTACGGCACTCTTTGCTGCCTACGACGATGAGACTGGGGAAAAGGCAATTGTTTTAGATTATTTTGACGATGCCACGGAAGCGGGTGTTTTCTTTCCTCATTCGGTTCACAATGTTGCTCGGAACATGGAAGAGGAGAGAAAAGCCAACGAAGGCGGTGCCAGAACGGATTCCAAGGGGGACGACCCATCATGTCAGCTCCAAACTTATGGGATCACTTCTAGGAGTATTACTTTGGAAGCAGCTCGAATAGCTGCATCTCTGCATGGGTCTTTCTTCCAAGATCCATCTCTACTTCAGACTAATCACGATAAGTCCAGTTCAAATGAAGATTCAAATCATTCTATAACTTCTCATCTACGAATGGCCGATTGGATACAAGGTCGAAACAAAGAAACCTTCCTATCTTCTCAGCAAGAAGTTTGTGATCGATGGCAGCAAGCCAAAGCACTGTGGGAGAAGAATGATTTTTTTGGTGGACAAGTGGATATGGAGACGAGATTTGTGGAAATAATGGATAAATCTTGTTCCGTGGCTCTTGACTTTGATCAATTTGTACAAAAGTGGAATACTGTCGATGATTCAAAAAACTCGGTATCTGGCACAAGCAGCAGTGGGAATGAGGGTCAAAAGATTAGATGGTCACTGGTTCATGGGGATTACCACCCCGGAAACCTCATTTGTCTCCATCCTACAAAAGCTGCAGATGATTCTCCAAAAAGGGACGTTGCACCCGAACTCATTCTTGTAGATTGGGAAGTAGTAGGAGTTGGAAGTGGACCACAAGATATTGGCCAGTTCCTTATCTCCCACTTTGAATCGCAAGAAGCATACGGCATACTCGATGATGTCACATCTACCTACCACAAATCGCTACTAAAAACTCTGGAAGCAGTAAACCCTTCCCAAATTCCAAACATGCCATCGTTGGAACAAGTGAAGCGAGAAATCGTCTATGGGGGGTTGGAACGATGGGTGTGGTTGTTTGGATATATGTGTGGAATGCTTACCAGAATGCCACTGATGTACATGCAATATTTTCATGATCAGGTGTATGGATGGATTGTAAAGAATGATATAACTCCAGAGAATGTGGGGATGCCTAGACCTTGAAGCATTTTTTGTGTTATTTTGTTTGTTTTTATCATCAAATTTTCTTGCGGTATCGTTCTGGAGTAATGTTTTTCGCTTGATGAATTTCGTTGCGCGAGCTGAAGAATATGAGACTTTGCATGATGTTGCACTTCTGATAGCTTCATGGCTACATCCGAAGAGCCATGATGTATTGATCTCTTTTTTGGCCAAGAGCTTGTTGCTTGTAATTCTACCACAATTATCATGAGCACTTTTGAAGTCTTTCGCATGGTTTCTACTTTGAATGTAATGATTTCCATTACAAATGAAATAAATAAATTAATTCGTTTAAATGCTGTAAAGTCAAATTGCTTTCTTTGTTGTTTGCCATCTCATTGTGTCCATCCACATCGGTATAAAAACTTAGTACATACCATTCTCTCTCTTCGAGCTCTAAAATAATCCAGGGCTTGTGTTAACAAAATCCAGTCCTCAGTATTCAAAAAACCGGAGTGTAGTAAGTACCGCAATAGCTCAAAATTGATGAGAATGTGATGGCTCCTACTAAGATATCAATGTTCCTTATTTTTTATTATGGTGCCGAATCTAATTTCTACGGAGTTATTCACCATTCATTGTTGACATGCAGCCAACAACGCTAATCAAACCATCAAAAATATTTGGTACTTACCCTACTAATATCTGCAATTGTTGTTGGCTCAATCAAACTAGCACTCTTCACTTTGCGGCTACACTATCCCTTCCTTCACATATAAAACAACCTGTTTGTCTTGGTTTTTAGTGTAGAGTTTGTTGCACATACATTAAGAAGGACTCTCTCCCTCATCCTTGACCAACACAAGAGCAATATTTGAAACATAGCTTTGTCAAACCACCCCCTCACAAAGAAATACTAGCCTTCGCTGCACTTTGGCTAGGGCCTTCGGCGAGTAAGGTAGTATTGTAGTATTTAAACATAATAGCTACTATGTTTACTGAGGAATCTTGACTCATGATGGGCAATTTTTCAATCGTGAAAATTTTTGTACTGGTTCTGTTGTATGTTGCTTGTGATTAGGATTCTTGATTCTTGTGATAGGTGATGTTTTCAATAGTGAAAATATTCATACTAGTTCCACTGTGAAGAAATATCTTTTGAACAAGATGTTCCTTTTGGATAATGATTGGTGAGAAAATAATTATACTGATTCCGGTGTGAAGAGAAATATTTTTTGCCCCACAACATTCCTTGAGGAATGATCTGGGGAGGAGACACTGAAGGAGGAGGAGGAGGAGAAAATCTCGACTGCTCTGCTTTTATTAATTAGATTTGTACCAGGCAGCTGTATTTCCACATGTGAAAAGTGAAAGACTGTAGCTGCTGCGTACCAATTACCCCTATTTTTTTTTATGAATTTTCATATTCGCCAATTCGCCAAATGGTCATGACATCAATCAAACAGCCGCGTCAAATGGCGTCCGCGCGCAATGTGGTAATTCACGGCACAACACACAACAAGGAATGATGGACATGGACACTGAGGCTCCGTCTCACTCTCTGCTCCCCAAAGAGGCTCTCCGAATTTCATTCCACTCTCGCCATGCACTACCACTGGAAAAAGACTGCCACCATGCCGAGGTTCCATTTGGTTGCGATTTTGATTGCGGAAGTGAAGGCAATGAAGGTTGTGACGTGGCTGATGGTGGTGCCACTCTCTTGAGAATCGCGCACAACATCGAGAATCTTACCAGACCACCCCAGAAGTGCACCACCCTCTATTTGTTATGGCATGGTGCTTCTCCAAAGTTGGATTTATGGCTTTCCACCCTTGATGTGTATGTGCGGCCAACCCATCGGGCGACGAGAATGGTGCGATGGGGAATTTTACAATTTATTTTGATATTAACTTGGATGTTCTTTTGTACTCTTTGGGGAGAGAGAAATGGGGAAATTCAAGCAAAGGGGTTGCCACCAGAAATTTCCACTTATTGTGATGGTCAAGATTTTGTAGATGGATCGGATTTCTCAGAAGAAAATGGATCTTGTTTCAACAAATCAAATTCAAACTCAATGGCATCTTTTCAACTGTTTCTTTTTTTCACGAGCTATTCCAACTGGATTGTCCTAACTTTATCCTTATTGCTAGCATGGTGCCACCAAAAAGATTTCGCCACAAAACCCATTGACTTTTCATTGGAAACTCACCAAAACATCCAACACTTCAAAACACACGATATCTGGACTGATCCCAGTATAACCCACATAAATCGAATGCCAATGAGATCTTCATCTTTGCGAAGATGGACTTGCGAAGAAGAAGCAAGAGATGCAGCATGTACCATTTCTCTGATGGGGTCACAGGATAGACAGACTAAACGCGCTGGCAATGACTTCAGTTCTAAGAAATATGACAGTGAATCACACAAGGACGTGGGGATCCATATACCTAGGACGAGACAAATAGTTTGCGGGAACACCTTGCGCATTAGCAAGCCTAATCATGAAAAGTGGCAATTTAGACTCTTTTCAACGGTGGAAGAAGGACTGAAAGAATTGGAATCATTATGTGCAAGCTTCAAATGCAACAAAATTTCGGCACATGACAACAGCACTAAATCATGGGATGAAATTCCAGTTCCTTCCAACTGGACGATGCAACCAAATGTGGCAGATAAACCGATCTATACCAATCGGAAGTATCCTTTTCCGTGCAAACCTCCGTTGGTGCCGAAAGAAAATCCATCTGGTTTGTAAGAATGGCTTGTCGTATATTGTTATCTTGAAAAAATATTCTGAGTTTCTTGAACCATTATTTCGTTCTTATCACTGTGGATTGACAACGATCCAGGTACAGACTTCAATTCTCACTCCCTTTGAATTGGCTTGAAAAGGATCGCACCAGAAAGTCTAATTATTCCATCATGTTTCATGGAGTTGAAAGTGCATATTGGGTCTATCTCAATGGAAAATTTATTGGATTTTCAAAAGATTCTCGCCTGCCTGCCGAGTTTGACATTACAGATGCGCTGGGAGCGAATGGCCGATTCAATCCTATGACTGAAAATGAAGATATATCCAGATATGGCGATGACGTCCAATCAGTTCAGGAAAACAGTAATGTGGAACACGAACTGCTCGTGCTTGTGGTGCGATGGAGTGATGGGTCTTACTTGGAAGATCAGGTAAGCGTCTATTTTTGCTTTGTTTTCACCGTTCCCACAATGGAGTTGGCCATTCAACACTCTTACCACTGTTCGCTGTGATTCTCAACACGTTATTAACTCATTTTAAAGGATCATTGGTGGATGGCCGGAATATATCGACCTGTGGATGTGATGCGTAGACCGCAGAGTGCAGCAATAGTCGATTTTCGTGTACAGGCTGATGCTGTAATAGGAAGTCCTTCAGACGGAAAAGAAGGTGTGGAACGCGGGAGGCTAAATCTATCAGTCGATATTTGTGTCAATAATGGCAAATTGCTAGGCAGTAAGAGCCAGTTGCAATCTTCCTACTTAGACGTGTCCTTGTTTTCTGACGAGCAACTTGACGCGTTGGGTGGGAGACAAAGCGGGGGAAAGTCGGTGTGGAAAACAAGACAAAAAGTACCGTCATGCAGCATCTGTAAAACAAAGTGCAAGCAAGGTATTGAGACTGTGGAACTGAGTCAAGAAGTGCCTGCAAGGCATTGGTGTGCAGAATATCCAAACTTGTACACATTGGTGATTGCACTATGCACAGACAGCAGCTTTTCCACGCCTACGCAAGTAGAATCTTGTAGAGTTGGATTCAGAACAGTTGACATTGCGAAGAACGGCATATTCACCATCAACGGGAAAGCAATTACTATATGCGGTGTAAATCGTCATGAGCACGATCCAGATCACGGAAAAGCTGTGTCAGTGGAGTCCATGGCGAAAGACATAGAGATCATCAAGTAAGTTTTTGTCAATCCACTTCGTGCTATTTTTGTCATTGATCATTCGTGTTCGACATTCACTGATTGCATTTTATCATTAGATCCAACAATTTTAATGCCATTAGAACCTCTCACTATCCGAACTGCTCTGAGTTCTATCGCCTTTGTGATTATTATGGAATCTATGTTTGTGACGAAGCAAATATTGAAACCCATGGCATATTGCCAACTGGACGTTTGGTCAATGACTACGGTTGGGAAAGTGCTTTTGTAAGTAGAATTTCCCGGATGGTTCAACGAGATAGAAACCATGCCTGCATTGTGCTTTGGTCGCTAGGAAATGAAAGTGGCCGGGGTGTCAACCTCTCCAATGCTCGACTGCTTCTTCGTCGGCTTGATTCCTCCAGGCCTATTATGTATGAGTCAGGCGGAGATGTGGCACTGGGTACAGGACGGACAGAGTTAACAGACATTATTTCACCAATGTACCCTAGTGTTGATGAAGTTGCGGTACTTGGCGAGGACGAAAATGATGATAGGCCAATTATTCTTTGTGAATATTCTCACTCAATGGGCAACAGCAATGGCAACATTCATCTGTACTTTGAGAAGTTTTGGGACAAAAATTATCCGCGCATCCAAGGAGGATTCATCTGGGATTTTGTTGATCAAGGTATGCGTGTTAAGTGCCCTAGGACCGGAAGGGAATATTTTGGCTACGGTGGCGATTTTGGAGAGAAAAAGCATGATGCTCAATTTTGTATCAATGTAAGTTTGAGATGGCAGGGCTTAGGCTGTAAAATTCTATCTTTGCAACTCATCATCAACTACTCCTCTTCCAGGGATTGTTTTTTCCAAACAGAGATCCTCATCCAGCTGTATATGAGTGTAAATATCTTCAACAACCCATCAAATTTTCTCTAGCCACTGAAAAAGTTTTCAAAGTGTCTCGAGTTGAAACAGTTACCCCTTTTGTTACATTGAAGTTGGAGAAACGAAACGGTTTTGTAAGGATGCATGATTTTGATTGGGAATGGAGAGTTTCCTCAGACTTGGAGAATATGCTTGGGGCAGGGAGTTTTGATGTATCGGATGACAAATCTGCAACAATCATCAAGCTTGAAAGAGTGGGCTGGGAAGGGAATAATTGTGGTACCAACCGGCCTCAAACCTATTGGTTGAATATTTACGGAAAGGTAAAGAGCAGCACAAAATGGTGCAACCCAAATCATGTTGTGGTATCAGATCAATTCAACTTAAATGTTGAGTTTGAGAGGTCTGCTGAAACTGCGAAGAGATACCCCGAAATCCAAGAATGTTTGCATTCGGGGTACCCACCAATTGTCACTTTGAGGGAGAGCGCTACTCAATTAGAATTACAAGCCCAGAACTCTGCACAAATTATATTCGACAAACGAAATGGATCGCTGGATGGGATGAAGATACAAAGTGGCTACTTCCAATTGCTTCAAGCTGTGACACCTAATGTCACAAGAGCGGAATCAGACAATGATCGAGGTGGAGTTGATGTTGTCAGAAGTTTTTTCGATGTTCCATTTATCATTGATGCCGGTGCATTTTTCTTTGACATTAAGCAGTCTTTTTCCAAGCAATGGAAGGCAGTAGGTCTTTCGTCGTCAGATCCGCCTACTGTGAAATGCCGCCAATTTGATGTCAGCCGCAGCGGTTCGGTAATTGTTGAATCCAAGTGTATATGCCAATCGTCTAAGCAAGAAAGAGTCTTGATTATCATTGATGCTCGCTACGAAGTCCACCCAAGTTCCCAAATTGCAGCATCTTATGTTTTCCAACCAGATATGTTCCTTCGAAACATATCAAGCCTTCCACGTATTGGCATCAAATTCATTCTAGATTCATCCCTTTCAAAAATCAGATACTACGGCAGGGGACCCTTTGAAAATTATCCCGACAGAAAGGAAGCAGCAACAGTTGGGATTTGGGAAACGACACCCTCATCAATTCATGTCAACTACATCGTACCTAGCGAAAATGGAAACAGGACTGATTGCCTTTGGGTGTCTTTTGTCAATAGCCACGGTTCGGGTCTAATGATATTGACTCTAAAATCATGCTTCAATTTTAGTGCAAGTTTATGGAGCCAAGAGGAGCTTCAGAATGCGAGGAATACAGCTGATCTAGAAATTAGAGAGGATGAGAAACATGATATTCATGTCAACATTGACCGTGCATTGATGGGAGTTGGAGGTGACGTAGGGTAAGTCCCCTGTTTGACTTTAGGAACAATTTTCGAGACATGCACCTCTCATCTACTGTTAACGCTTCATGTGAAAAAGTTGGAATCCGTGTGTGTACGAGCAGTATCGGGTAAAAGGAAACCAGAAATATGAATGCAGGTGAGATGATACGGTTGCTCCTTAATCACAGAACGGAACCTTCTTGAAATTAATTTTTTCGTCATCTTTTCATCGTGTTGATTCAAATGCAGCTTCTTATTTAGACCACTATCATCAGGAGACAACCCGGCTTTCATTGCGAAGGAAATTCTTACGCAAAGATGAATTCAACGTTGGCACTTTTGGGTGAGCAACTCTGTAATTGGTCTTCATTTGTCACGAATGAATAGAATGGAAATACGACTTTTTTAACTTGTTGACGAATAGATTGTAAACTGAAAACATTATGTAGTTAACACGTATAATTGCTTATAACATAAGCAATCTCGACCACACACGACACGCATATCCCATTTCATTCAACCTGAAATTTACCGGCATTTCCCACAGAATTCTCATCTCAGAGCACCAGGCCGAGTTAACATCGATAATGAAATCTTACCAGAATCTAGAATTATCATGGAGTGAGATCCCAGCGGTATCTGGCCGTCTGCACACTTGTGTGTGACGGACAGATGTTACCTGTCCACCAACCAAAAATATTTTCGAGAAGTTTCTTTCATCTTCTATTTTCTGTTCGTATCGCCTTTGATCTACATACCTACTACATAGTTTTAAATCATAATTTCAGAATTGTGAGAATCAAAAGAGATTTCTTAGTTAAAATTAGCCAAGTCAACGGCTTCGGCCAATGACAATGGCGCCAGTTCAGTTTTCTGAGTTTCTTGTTTTATCTGTATTACCACAAGAATAAAGGATTGTTTGGACACTCAAGGGAAGGAGCCGTGAACGAGTTTTTCGTCGGAGAGAATTTCAAATTTGAAACGTGAAAACCTGCACAAACTTTGGTACTTTTGACCCCAATAATTTTATTTGTAACAGAGATCTACAGGTGCTTTGCTTGGAGTTTTGCATTTTCAACCTTCAACGACCATCAGTTCAAGTTCTTTTATGCGTGACCCAAATTTAAGTTGTTTGGCCGAAGGAAATTCGAACAAAGCTGGCAAATTCCAATGGCGGATGAGTCGATGGATGACTTTGAATTTATCTTGGCCCATAATAGGAGCATCATCACGGATACAAGACGGTCTCTCAAATGCTTTTCCTACCCAGGCTAGGACATATGGCATCAATTTTACGTCCAAGTTAAGGAAAGGCCGAAGGCTAAACTTCTCATCATTGTTTTTAAAGCGCATTCTGGACTCGAGCTCTTCATTGAAGTAAACCATTCTCAGTTTTTTCCACCTGTACTCAATGTCTGGGATTGTCCGGGCACATCTGTCGAATCTAGGGATTTCGCTTTTGAAACCCAACACTCTCTTTAGAAGACGTTTTGTGTATTCATCAGTGATGCCTTCACTCCCGCCGATTCTTTCAAGTGTAATATTTGACAAATAGGTTTCTTCAATCGACGTTTCATGATATACTACGCCCAAAAAGTGTTTCCATTTTCCATCCATCTAAAGTAATGTCAGCATTTTCTTCAAGGTTGAGAGTTTCAACTGTTTCATTCTCTACTAGAGAGCTGGCAAAGATTGAGCAGCATTCATTGTTAATTGAATTAGATTTCAGGTCCAGCCATCTAAGCTTTACCTTCTTGTTTGTGAGGAGACTTGATAATGCCAGGAATCCGTCCCTTCCAATGTTATTATTGGTGAAGATGAGAGAAGTGACGTTTAGAAGTCGACCGATGGCTATGTTGCTCCAATCAAAATCTGGATTTCCACTCAAATCCAATTGGTCAACTTTTGACTTTTCTAGTGCAGAAACCAAAAATTCAAATCCCCTCTCACTTAAACCAACTGATGCCAATCTTAAACTTTTCAGTTTGCTGTTCTCTTCTAAAAAGCAAGACTTCAATATTGATAATCCCTCGACATCTACAAGGACTTCATCTTCGTTGAGAACAAGCTTTCTCAAAGAAGAGCTGGCTTTCAATTCTGATAACAAGCTGTGGAGCTTTGCATGAGACAGTTCCGACTCTCTTGCATAAAAATCCCAAATTTGAGTATTTTTGCTCACACAGTTTCCGATTCACGACCACATGAATGCTGAAAACCAACCAGGAACCATATCAAAAGATGCATGCATATGAGCATTACGGCCATGTTTGATGGGCTTCAAGTCTTCTGAATAAAAACGCCAAAGTTCATTCCCATAGGCAGCTTCATCCTCCTCATGAGAATAATCTGGATTGCTGTCCGTCTCAGATGAAGAATTGTCTTTGTTGGGTTCTTCAGCATCAATAGGCTCATTGGGTTGTTCTAACTACTCAAACCTTGCGAAACGATGCTTCCGTTGGTGCTGCCCACCTCCTCATCGGAGATGATCGAACTATTAACACTGTATTCGCATGTTCAATTTCATTCATAGCTACTTGAACAGCGCTGTCATTGACAAAGTAGTTTTCTTCGCTAGGAAAGTTTGGATCTTCATCGAGATAATTCCGTTCTCTCATCTCGTCTACCATGAATGAAACATCTCCACTGATAATGTTATCCTCGTTGGAGCTCGATAAGGCAGAAATATCAGTGGCAGCACCGCCGACAAAAATGCCAATTCTGCTGCTGCTACTTTCCATTGAGAAGATGTTGTGAGTGTTGCACAAAATCAAACAAAGCGTTTGGAGAGCAAAGGCAGCCAATCATATAACTACAATGGCAACGCCGAAAAACGTGAGTACTAGTACTGGTGCAACTCTTCTATGCGTGGGAGTTTATTGTTATAGTAGAAGATGCATTCGGTTACTTCCAATGACCAAAATTTGAGGAAAAAAGAATCAATCCCGTGAGCTGGTTGTCTTGTTTTTCTTGTGCTACATACACATTATTTTTCAATGTTTGATTGTACGAGCACCATAGAGAGGTTGCTCGGAATCAAGTCAATTCATTTATGAACACAACATGTGTTTCTGATTTTTGATTATGGGTTTGTTGCCTTCGTCTTCAATGAAAAATCATTTCCCGCAACAAAAACAATTCGAATCCAATTTCAAATACATGAGTTTAATTAGATATTGCAATCAGCACAAACTCAATTCATTTTCAGCGACAGATGATACTCAATGACTGCTGACTAGGTAGAAACAACGATAGACAATAATAACGCCAGGAAGCAAGAGCTCGGGATGAACATAGTAACAGCGACGTTACCCGAGCCAACCTAACATCATGACCATTAACCAATGAAATGGCCTACGTTTTCTTGTGATTGATGAATGTGAGATTTTTGAAGCACAAAAAGTAATGCAGTTGGCAAAGGTGATTTTTCCCGCGTAGAACCGCTTTGAGGATTCATCGAAGGGATAAATCAAGTGGTAATCTGGCACATTCTAGCTGCATGGTAATGTGCCCTCCCATCAATAGTTACTTACCTTTGTTACCATCCGCCGCATCGCAACCCATTTTTTTCATTCACAGTTTGATGAGTGTGCCATAAATCAAGTGCAGAAGTTCAGCCAACTTTTAGTACTGAATCAAATTCTCTAGCCCATTCTCCCATGACAAGAGGAGAACCGACACAGCTAAATCTCAAGCTGACATCTCGTCCTTTCTGCTCCACTCGTCTTATATTTCACAAAAAATTGGATATGAATCTCATCAGATTTGAATCTAAAAAAGAGAGACTACCGCATCTTGTAAGGTTTGAATCTTGACACTCGGTCCAAGGACTTACGCCATCTCCAATGATAGTAGTATTTATACGGACCGAAGACCTCATACCTGGTATCACTTGCTGCACTCCTGCTTATGCCCTCACCTCTTCCAGTGAAAGACCTGGTGCTCTCTACAGCAATAACAAACTGAACCACACTTTGAACAAGTCTTTAAAGGCCCACCACCAATAGAACGAGTTGCGCCAAAGATAACACATGCACATATTTTAATTTTCAAGGACTACACAATTGCGCGGATGGAATTTTGCATGGCAGATTTCTCATTTTTCCCACTACTACGGGCAATTCCAACATTTTCGCAACGTTTGCCATAATACTCCAGGAAATTGTGGTATGATCAATTCTTCTGTCCTGTCATCAAAAAAATTGTTTTTATCATAAATTGCAGGACAAAATTCCTTTTCATTGCTTCAATTGCAGCATGGTCGTCTTTTGTATTTTTTGCCACCATTGGCATTCGTTTCAAAAAAAGCAGCCAAGAAGCAACTTCATTTTCATCACCAAGTGCATGCATGACCCGGTCCATTCCTACCAGACTGAATCCTACCAGATTTCATACAGAACATTTCCAAAATAGTTACTATGTCTTTTTTACTACCTACAATACCCATACAACAGTACAACACAATAAAAATAGAGTTTTGCTGACCATGGCAATGGCGGCTGAGGCATCTGAAATGCCTGAATTATTTTTATTGCACCACCTTCATTCCACTCCCCCCCTCACTGGCACCAGCTTCCAACTTTAGGTACCTCTGCCACACCATTCATAACATAAGACTGGTTAATGGATTTATTGTTAAGTAATTTAATCCCCCCATCAATTCAATTTTCAACTAACCCCACCACCACCTCCATTGTTTTCTGCCCCACCTCCCAAAACAATGCATGTTCCTTGCATCATTGGTACCGTCGACAACACCGACAGTGCAATTGACACCACCACTGACAATGCTGTCAACAAGGTTGTTTGACACCATTGTCAATGATGCCATTGTCAACAATATTGTCACCAACAACCCCAACACTGCCAGTCAATACCATTGTCAATACCAACAATCACCATCATCTACACCAACACAATTAATTGGCATCAATGATACCATTGGTGACGCCAATCAAGGAATTGATGTCAATGAATTACACACTGTCATCAAACAACAACCCATTCACTGATTGATTGCATGACTTTCAATGATTCCATACAACCAATGATTTCATTGAGGTAGTATAACAAATCCATTTATGGCTTCAACAAAACAATTTGACTTGCACTTTGGTGCCATTTTGGTATTTGGTCATCAACACTGATGTTCATCTGACTGTTTTCCCTTGTTTGTTCAACTGTGAGCCATGCCACCCAAAATTACTATGCTGTTTTTATTGCCATGGACACATCAACAAGAGGTGTTGTGAGTCCATGTATCTACTTCTTATGTTTGAAGTTACACCAATATTTGTCATTTGCATGATATTCTCAAACAGTCTCTCTCAAGCTGTAGAAAGGCTGGAGGACAGAACCCAGTCATATGCCACTGAACCAAGAAATTTGCTCATTTGCTGTCTTCAAAATGGCTGCTGGCTCTCTGTTGATACATCCAATGCCTGATATTGAGACTGGATTGATGTAGGTCAATGGGAGGAGGTAATGGAGGAACCAAAATAAGCTTTAGAAAAGATTAGTGTTAATCAATTAGTATTTTAATTTCATTCTGAGACAACAAAAATTAACAATGGTTAGTTTCATTTGAACCCCCAGGCAAGTACTACATATTCTTATCATTTATTTGCATTGGCACCACATGATCATTTACAGCTGATGTAGCTAGGGAGTGGCTGTTTTCATTTTCATTATCTCATATTATCTGTTTTCAGGGAAAGTAGTTAAATTAAAACACATTTGTTGTCAGTGGTTTTCTAGTGGCAGCTGTAGTTGTAATTTTAATTCTAGTAGCTGCTAGCTTGACCCCAATCCCAATGATTCTACAAATAAATAGATGTCTAATCAAGTCTTGAAATATCAATACCTACAACTGCAGTACATTTTAGTTCTAATAACATTATGAGTAATTTTTTGCTAAGTACATATGATGATGTTGTATTGCCATTTTTTACTGAAAATATAAGTGTTTATAGGTGGGGATGACACAAAATCATGCTCCCATCACACATCATGATGTTTGTTGGTCACAAAAATCTGTTACTTATACTCTTGTGACAGATTATCCTTACTCTCAGCAAAAAAGGATACAAAAAAGGATATAAAAACAGCAATCTA
>JALLOT010000839.1:0-17460 GCA_036939595.1 Thalassiosira livingstoniorum
ATCATTGCCTAATCATCACCGTCTCGGACATTAGACGGCCATGGAGAGGGACTTCTGGCATAGGCGGGACGACTCTATCTGTTGCGGAGCCGCAGAGGTCTGTTTATGATGTGCTGTGTTTCCAATTGGGCATGCCTGCGGCAACCTGACCCTAACCTCCTGTGGAGGGGGGGGTGATTCCTTAATGCAGCACGGCTTTGGCCATACATGCCCGTCTAGTCTTACCTTTGCTATTTTTGGTCTTTGTGTGTGTGTTCGTCTTCGTTTTCTGGTTTCCGTCTCTATCTCCTGTTCATGTGTGTCTTCGTGCGTATATGTTGTGTTCCGATTTCCAATTTACTGTTTTCCGTGTGTGTGTGTATTTCCTATATCATTTTGTGTTTGTGTGTTTGTATGCTTTATCTTGGGAGGGGGAGGTTGCAGTTCCATATCAGAGCAGTTTTCACCCTACACAGACTTTCCAGTGCCTTTCTCCCACAATGCAGTTAACTTACCTTGTTTCCAGAGTAATGTCTTGCTGGATTGATTTCTGACTATCGGCGCTTATTGGCCTCTAAAATACACAGAGATTAATTAATTAGTCTTGGGGCAGCATGGTTCACCAATACAGGCCATGCAGACAGCTTCATGGTCTGAGGATGACAGTTAGGGCTTCCATCTTGGCTGTACCTATTCCTGCCCTTGTTTCTACATATTGGGTTCCATTCGTTTCTATTCTTGACTCTTCCATTTGAAATAGTTTCTCTTGATATCGTCTGAACATTCTAATTATTTTGTATGTCCCAAGTCTTGCATTTTGTTGTAGCTGTGAATCGGTTTTGGTGCGTTTTTATCTGTCCCAAGTTAGTGTGTAGCCATATGTTTTCCAACAAGTTAAAGTATAGCTTTATGTTTTCCAAGTTAGTGTGTAGCTTTGTTTTCCAAGTAAGTGTGTAGCTTTGTTTTACAAATTATAGCTCCTTGTTCATCTGCTGTTTCGTATGTTCTCTTCTGCTGTTTCGTATCTGCCCGTGTGTTCCGATGTTTCATACTTGCCCGTGTGTTCCGCTGTTTTGTATCTGCCCGTGTGTTCCGCTGTTTCGTATCTGACCGTGTGTTCCGCTGTTTTGTATCTGCCTGTGTGTTCCGCTGTTTCATATCTGCCCGTGTGTTCCGCTGTTTCATATCTGCCCGTGTGTTCCACTGTTTCATATCTACCAGTGTGTTCCACTGTTTCATATCTGCCCATGTGTTCCGCTGTTTTGTATCCATTTGGTGTTAAGGTAGCAGGTGTCATGATACTGGAAGGAAAAGGGACAAACAAGTTTAGAGGAAGAAGGGCATGAGTTTGTGCTACTATACCTTTGGTTTACTTGGATATGGGGTTATCTCCAGCGATGGCCACCTCGATTAGCTTTGGAGGCTTGACAAGGATGCTTGTGTTGTGGACTTGTGCTTCCACTCTGCCTTAGAAGATCTTTCTTAGGCTCGAGATTGAGATGATGTGCAAGGTTCTTTCCACGGTTGCATGTCCAATGCCTAGCTGGCTTCACCTTATCCTCCCCATACTTGTCCTGAGTTTTCCTCTCCAATCAACCTTGTTCTTCGTCACTCGATATCCGTCGCTCGTGTTCGGTCTTGGGATGAGTTCATAGGCTCTACCTCATCTTCATTGTTCTCTGCTGTCTCCTGCATGGTGCTGTCTGACAGCGGAGGTTCTATTCAATCAAAAGGGTTTTCCTCGAAGAACTGATGATATTCCTCTGGAGTGAGGAAGATTTTTTGGTTGCCAATCATTCGTTCGTTGTTTGCGGTGGCTGTACAGTAGGTAGTTTGATAGCTCTATTTCCCCCGTGGCTTACTTCTTGCTCTCGTTGCTGCTTGGATTTATTGGTGTTGATATTTCAATTTGGTTGCCGACGTAATTGTTGTTTGCAATAAATTGGGCTTGGGCGGAGATCCCATTGTCAGCAGCTTGTTGTTATTGAGTGTATCCAGTTGCGGTGCACGTCTGACGTGGTGTCAGCCTCACGAAGGCTGTCTTGGCTAATGTTGTTGGATGTTACCCTCAAGAAGCAATCTAAACGGTCCTTGGTTGAGGGGGCGTTGATGGCATAAGTTTGGGTGATATCCTCTGGCTGGGCACTGCTGTTGATATTGTCTTTTGGGGCGGAAGTTTCATGGTGGAGTTGGGTTCATTTCATCTCTCTCTTGATTTAAAAAAAAAAAAATAGTAGTACTCTAGAGAGAGGAGTAACTAGGTATGAGTACAATACTACTACTAAAAAAAATAATACTCATACATACATACCCAAGATACCTTATCTGGAGCACAGCAGTCAGCAAGACTTATAGAACTGCATTGTTGATCACACTTCTTTTAATGAATGAGATTTATTGTTCTGAATACCAGTTACTCTCTGGAACCAATTGGCTTCAATGGATTCATCAATTATTGAATTCAATGACTCCTTTTGCCCAGTATATTTCTACTTCTACTGGGCCAATTTACTTAAAAACTGGACCATTTCAAAGAAGATATCAAGATATTCACTATCTTTCATGTAATTATAAATGGTTTGACACCTTACCAATTGCAGGCTTTTGAAAAGAATGTCTAAGTTTTTTTATTTTTTATTTTTCATGTTATAGAACTTGAAGATTTAATCCAATCAAGAGGCACAATGCTTATTATTTACATGCTTGAACAAGCATGCAGGGGAGTTTAATGAATTCAATGCCTTGTTTGTCCTAACTTGGCCTGACAGACTTTCAAAGGAGATTTCACTATGATCCACTATTGCTGCATATGGTCATTTGTGGCTCATTAAATTCCTCATAAAATTCTGCATCTCATACATCCCTCAAAATAGTGGAAATATTGAGTTTACATTGAAATGACCTAAACTTATGAGTCTATTGAATTGATTGAAAACACCATTAAGGAGCTAATAATGTCAGACCAATTTTTGATTCCTTAGAGGTTTTCTTAGCTGCCTAGCCAGTTACCAGGCAGCTAGCCCTTTGGGATGATAATGATAATATGGTTTATTGGTAATATTTTTTTATTAATTTTCCCCCTAAATACTTACAAAAGTATAAGAGAAAGATCCCAAAAGAGCAGTAAAAAAGTTCATAAAAGAATAAAATAGCTGTAAAATTGTAAAATTGCAAGTATCACCTAAGTTGAATATAAAATTTTTGAATAAACTTCAGAATTATACAAAACAAATAGAGTACTACAGATAATTTTAAATTCACCAGGGTTTGAACAAATTATGTGTAATAAATCTAATCAAATGAATCTGATCTAATCCAACAATAATACAGGTACATAATTGTAAGCAAGTATCTTAAAAGGTAAGTACTATGTAAAAAGTAGGAGTAATAATATCTACATTGGAACATAGGTAAGTAGGTAAGTTGGCTATCATTGTATAACTGTTCAATTTTGGCACAATACCACATGTACTTTTTACTTCAAAGGTCAGACACTAAGTCTGGAAGGTACTGATACAGGATTATTTTTAGGAGATTTCTATTTATTTTGGAACCACCAAACAAAATCTAAAATTATTTGCAAGCAATTTTGCATAATAATTTTGACATAAAATAATACTACAAAATATTTTTGTCCCTGAAATTACCAATGGCACAGATCAAAGTTTGATCTGTGTTACTGTCAATGGATAAGAATCTGGAGAGGGTACCGCTAACATTATTTTTGTGGCAACTTTTTTGTTTTTGCATTGCTGATGTTCTCCACACAAGCTTTTGACTTTCTGTTTCATGTAAGCAATTAGACAAGGAAATCTTTCTTGCTTATATTTTAAAATATGCATAGGATTTCAATACATGCTGTTTTGCATGGATCAGACTTAAATTCACTGGATCAGATAATGATGCACAGATCAAAAAATGATCTGCATTACATTCCATGGATCAAAACATGATCCCCATTAAGATGCACGGATCAAAAAATGATCTGCTGAATGTAATACTACCTTTTGTATGGTACCCACCTAATTACCTACCAAAGTGGGAGTATTATTTTTTACACCAACTTTCTAGATTAGTAGTACTTCTTATTAATAGCTATGGTATATGTGTATGTATCTAGACCTAACTAGTTCTATGAGGAAAACAAAGCCATGCCAAAGAATTTATCAACCAATTCTTTTTTTCATTTATTTCTACCTATTTTGATAATAAAATTAAAAAAAGTCAGAAAATGATATACTTGTCTTGAATAAAACAACTTATTTTTCGTCCTTTTTTCAATTTTTATTTTTGCGGGAGTTTTAATCATGGAGTTATTAATTGAACAAAAATAAAATTCTTTCATTTGTTCAACTTATTTTGGTAATGGTGGAATTAGTACCTATCCATGTAGGTGTATTACTTAGTGGTATTAGGTGCTTATAATAAAAAGAGTAGAATTTAATAAAATAAAAAAATAATAATAAATTCTTTTCAACTCTACAATGTAAGGTACTTGATCCATGGATCAAACTTCAATCCACATCACTATCCGCTGATTGAACTTCA
This sequence comes from Thalassiosira livingstoniorum, assembly GCA_036939595.1. Classification (NCBI taxonomy): domain Eukaryota; phylum Bacillariophyta; class Thalassiosirophyceae; order Thalassiosirales; family Thalassiosiraceae; genus Thalassiosira; species Thalassiosira livingstoniorum. Next base: position 4,528 of record JALLOT010000839.1, read on the forward strand.
ATCCATGGATCAAACTTCAATCCATGGATCGAACTTCAATCTACATTATGATCCAGTGGATCAAACTTCAATCTGTGGTTAGTGATGTGGATTGAAGTTCAATCTGTGCCACGAGTAATTTTGGAGACAAAATATTGATTATTTTATGTGAAAATTATCATACAAAAAATTGCTTGCAATTATTTTAAGATTTCATTTGGCGATTCCAAAATAAATTAAAATCTCCAAAAAAGAATCCCTTAATGGTACCTTCTGATCCACACAGATCAAAGGTCAAGATTTGATCTACAGTTTAAAATATAATCAAACAAGAGTACCTAAGTAGCATGGTATGGTGCCTTGTCTAATTGCAAAAATATTTTTATGTTAAACTGGAAGTCAAAAACTTGTTTTGGCAAACATCAGCAATAAGAAAATACAAAATTCACCAAAAAATCATCCATTTTCAGTACCTTCCTGTTAAACCATAATGTTCCATATTAGTGGTAGGTTGCTAACTATTTGTTAGTTATCTCACCATGGCTGATTTCTTGGTACCTTTCTCTTCATTACTTAGCAACTAGTTCTCATAGAAGGAAAAGTGATATATCAACATAACAGGACAGATAGGGGTCTCAATATGTGTGTCAAAGATTTTTTTCTTTTATATGGTACTTCTTTTTTGGTATACATTTATGTACATGAAAATGAAAAAAATTACTAATGGAATGGCAAAGTGCAGTTTGGGCTCAACCCTGAATCATCATCCATTCTTCATGTCAACTGTTCAATAAATCCAACAGGGTCCAACCTCCAATCTTCCCCTTCCACCACCACCACTTCAATCAACCCTGCTGCTTGCTGCATCTCTCCCAATATCAAAAGCAACAATTAGACCAGAGTCACCAGCCTCCATTGTCCTCAAAATTCATGAACAATTGATGCTCCAGTTGTAAGTCCTTCCATTGATTCACTGATGTAGATTGTGCTATTAAAAAAATCTGATTTTGATTGAGACACATTTTTATGGTGTTTTGCTCAAAACCCATAATTTTATATGACCACATTATATCAAGTTGTAATAAAACAACTATTATTGTGATGTATGGTATGTTGTGCACCAACCAATGCCCAAGCAAGTAAGAAAAAATGTCTATTCTGGAAATTAAAAATAAATATGGTCTATGTAACTGCCAAAAATCTCATTTATTGAAGCAGGTTTCTTCCACAGAATTGTAATTTAAGCATATGCAGTGAAGTGGTTGATCAATTATTTGTAAAACAATAGTATTCTCAAACAATATTGATATAGTTCAATGGTTCTAATGATAATAACAAATCAGATTTACTGTTTAATAGGTTTTGATAAAAAGCTCAATAATTTTATTGCAATGCTGTTTGAATGGGTGTAAACCATCATCAATAAGTAATTTGTTTTAATACTGTGTGCTCTCTAACAAGTAAAGAATTTCAAAATACAATTATTTGTTCCATGCTGTAGTTTACTAATGGGGATTTTTTGAGCATGGTTACAATAGTAGTATCTGGAAACCTGCAAGCCCAAAATGGCTCTCATAACATGGAACAGATATCTTCTTGTACCATGTTTGAAAATGATTTCATGTAAACTTCACACTGCCTGACAAATGTTTATTTTTTCATGCAAACATTAAATTAATTCATTGAGTAAACAGTGCATGATGGATTATTTGAATGTTTGTATTTCATGCTTTATTATTTATTCATCAAATATACCATCAGGATTTGAATCTGCAACTTTTTGAGCTTGAAAAGTGATTTTGTTGTGTTGAATAAATAAAAATAATAGTTTTATCATGTGGGAATATATTGTGTTCAAAATATAATTCAAATTTAAAATACAAATAATTGTTTGACTTTAATTGACATATGTTGATAGGGTCAAAGTGACATTAACCACTATAAAAAGGGATCTTATTGCATAAATCAACAATATCTCCAAAAAAGACAAGCAACCACCAACACATTTGACATCTTTTTCAAAGAGAGAGGCTTCACTTTGTATTGCAGTATTCAAATACTGTCTTTGATTTTTCCCTGAAGGTGGTACCTTTCAACTATGAGTGGAGGTAGATTCAAGTAAGTTTATATGTATTTCTGGGATGATAATTCAAACCATAGGTTTTTCTTTTTTTCTCAAAAAAGATGAGAAACTTTTTTCCATGATTGAAAACTAGGGTAGAACTGTGCATAAGCTTTCAGTTTCAATTATCAACAGTTTTTTTGTTGGAAAATTCCATTCAAGTGCATACAAGTGAACATAATTTTTCCCTAGAAAAGCGCCTCTTGTGTGGAATTTCTCAAACACACCTTATTTTTTACACTGAATCCTACATGATTTACCAGTTTCTGGTACAAATCACTACCTTAGTCCCTCATTTAATAGCTATCTGGTTTTTGAATTTTGTTCCAATTTTGGACCACTGCATGATTTATGGCTCATATTGGTTTGATTTTAGATTGCTTACACATGATTATGGCTGTATAACAAAAAATACATTAGATATCATTTGGATATATTTTTTTGGATTGTGCTTGATATACTACTGTAATTATTGGTGAAAATGAGCCTGGTTTGTTTTCTATTCTTTATACAGGCTCATTTTTAGTATGGTTCAGGTTCAGGGAAACAGGCTTGTTTTCAAAAATTGCCAAAAGTAGGGCTCCTTTTTAATTTTTTTGTGATTTTTTTATGAATAAAGACAAAAAAATGAAAGAAAATTACCAATTTTAATGATTTATTTTTTTGAAGTCGAAAACAAGCCTGGCTTATAATGAAATTACTTAACAGGCTTGTTTTATGTAAGGTTTTTCTCTTACGGGCTCATTTTTAAGTGATGGGCTTGTTTTTGCCAATAATTACGGTACTGTACAACACTGACCCAAACAAAAATTAATTCTTATGATACATTTATTACCAATTCCAATCAGTGTACACAAATGAAATTCCAATTTGTATAATCAAGGAGTACCAATTTTAGGACCAAGACATTGTCATCAAAAATCTAAAGTATGGACACCAACTTTAAGCTGATTTTCTTGTTCAAAAATAGGTACAATACCCTAAGCTAAGTACAGTAGAAAAATAAGTATCTGTATAATTGAAAGATTTTTTCAAAAATGAATTTTGCAAATTCACGCACAATCTCATTTTTAGTTTTTGGAACCAACATTGAGAACTGAGCTCTATAAGCTCTTTTGAAGTGAAAAATAAAAGTTTGTTCCAAAACCAGACCTGTAACTCAACGAAACTTACTTTGGTACCTATTTTATGCTTCCAATTGGATGGGCCTAATTGATGGCGTTTCAACTGTGATTTTGTCATGTTACATATGGTAGGTAGTGCAATACTCTTTTGCATGCAGATGATTATGATCTGAACAAGCATACAAAAAACAGCAAAAAGCATGCCTTGATTATCCCTGAGTCTTGCAGCAATGATGACGGTATTCTATTGTATTGTACTACTGCAATATGGTACTGTACCTACATACTTACGTACATACAATATGGAAAGAGATGGAAAATACTCCTAAGTACTAATTATTCCGAAAGATCCCGAATCTAATCGTATCGTGACACGCAATCTTCTATCGCACATTAACATGGGAATAGTACAATGACGCACATGAAAAATCTTTTGTATCTTTCTTGCTAATTGACGATTGACGATTGACGATTGACGATTGATGCTTGATGATCGATTGCCTAGAGCTGCATCTGATCATCAAGCCCGCCCATCACCATTAAAAAAAATCAAGCAATCCCAAATCCTTTTCGAACTTCGCTTTTGGCTTGCTTGGCTGCTTCATTCGATGACTCGGTCCATCACAACAAAAGAGGAAAGAGGAAAAGTGTTAAAGTGTCCGACATGATTTCCATCCATCTCAATTAACAGAGTGCAGTTAGTTGTTGTATTGTAGTAGTACCTACCGCCAGTGACATCCGTGGCGCTGTGGAAGGCTGTGGATAGTTATTCACCACATGTACTATTTTTTCGTGAAAGAGAATTCAAGGCCAGAGAGGCGAGAGCGAGAGGCTGGAACTGCTAGAGCTGCTAGAACTGCTGCAACTGTTGGAACGAACCACCAAGACGAAGCCAGACGAGGCGCAACGATGGAAGCAATGGAAGGGGATGCGATGGAAACGTCGCAGACGTTCGATCAAGAATTGTTGGGCAGTGATGGCAGCGGCGATGGGAAGGATGCCAACGATGACGTCGATGATGGTGATGGTAGTGCCGGTTTCGAACTTGAAGATGCCGACGCTGGTTTCGATTCCGATGATGCGGAAGATGCGGAAGAAGAGGAGGATGAGAAGGATGGGGACGACGACTGCCACGACGCCGAGCAGTACGAGCCATTCGAGCAGTACGAGCAGTACGGCGACGACGATTCCAACGGATCGTCGACCCTCCCGCCACATCCTTCGGATAGCAATGACCACAATGACAGCAACCACGGCAGCCACGACGATGACCATAACCATGACAATCGCCATTCCATGATGACGCCCATCCCAACTCAGCGCGATGGATCGAGCCACCTCCATCCATCCTCCAGTCCGCCCAATCTGCCCAATCCGCCGACTCCCATGTCGATTGCGCGCGAGACTGTAGATTCCTTTGCTGGCGATGTTTCCTATGACATGTTTGGTGATGCACGGATCAATGACAATTTGGAAGAGGATGTCAGTGTTCGTACTGATACCATGGAAAATATGGAGCAATTGGGTCGGTCGCATCGGGCTGGGCAGAATGACCAAACTCGTCAACCAGCTTCTACCTTAATGTCGGGTTTGAACCAGAGTACAAATCCCATCAAGCATTCTAGTGTCGTCAATACAACTAGCAACACCACCACCAGCACCACCAACACCACCAACAACAACATTTCCTCCAACAACTCAACCACCACCTCCCAACGAAACTACCTCCTCCTAGAACGACTCGAACGATGCGGCCAATGGCTCATCTCCATCCCCCGAGACGACGTCCTCGCCCTCCAACACACTCCGGAATACGCCGAGTTCTTGCACGCCTTCGATCGGTTGGGGGAGGCGCATCGACGGACGGTGACCTTGGAACGGTTGGAGAATGCCGCTATGGCTAATTCTATGGCCAATTGGACCAACTCCATGGCGGCGATGAATGCATCTATGAATACATCTATGAATGCGGTGAATGCGGCTATGGCCAGTTCTATGGATGTGGTTTCCATTTCGAATGAAACTGTGGGGGATGAATCAAATTCTGCAATGCAGTCTGCCGTAGCATCCGGAGGGAGTTCTACTTTGGATGCACCTCCGTGGAACACCGCGAATGCAGCAAACTCCATGAATTCTTCAACGATTCACTCCACTTCTCATTCCACGCAGTACCCATCGTCCTTTTCGAATGTGTCTTCTCTGCCCTCATCGACTCTTGTACCAGCAGAACAATCATTGTCCACACCCAGACATCATAATAATTCCTCTGTTCCCACCCACCAAAACCACGTGAACCAATCCAATCATTTGCAGAATCATCCCCATCCAACGCATCCGCCACACCCAACACACCCAACATACCAGCCGGGCAATCAGCGCCTACCAAACCGACTAAACCGACCAAATCAAGAACACTCATCCAGCCATTCACACCCATCCCAACCACCGCATCAACAACAATTGCCCCACAGACCCTACCGACACTACTCCTTCCTCCAACACCTCGCAGTAGACGACGTCATTCTCCGCATACTCGAATTTCTATCGTGCACCTCCTTAGTTCGTACGGGGACGACGTGTCATAGGTTTCGAGAGTTGTCCTTGAGGAGTGCCGAGCAGAGGACATTTCGAATGGGGAGTATGGGGAGTATGGGAGAGAGTAGTAGGATTGGTGGAATTGGTGGGGGAGTGGGAGGAGTTGCAAGACGAAGTGGTGGTAGGATGAGATCCTATGGGTCGTACGATGGAGGAAATACTAATAGTGGAAGGTTACTACTGCAACTGCTACGAAATCCATTCAAAATGCTACGGGCACAAGAACAAATGGAAGGGATTGGACTGGATGAATTCGATGGAGAATATAATGAACATAGTGCACACAGTGAAACCAATGAACGCAATGAACGCAATGGACATCGAGTCCCATTCGTGCCCATCGTACCGATCCCCATGCTGGGCCTGAGACGAAGAGTCAAAGTCACCGGAGCTGGGGATGGGGAATACAATGGAATTTATTTTTGTACGGGGAGCAATGGGAATGGTTTTTTGTTTACCAAGCCTAGGGTTCCGGAGAGGAGGGTGGGGGGAGCGAGGGGGGCAGTTTGGGGTGGTGGTAGTGCAGGTGGGGAGAATCGAAGTTTTGGCGTTGGTGGTGGTATTGGTGCTGGGGAGGAGAGGGTGCCGGTTGTCACTCAACAGCAGCAACAGCAACGCCAGCAGCAATTTGCCGGCTTCGATATGGTACTAGGTGATAACATGGCACGCGGAGCTAATTTGAATATACTAGGTGGCGGTGCTATCATGGGCGAAGATGCAGCGGCAGCTGCCGCTGCCATGGCGGCGGGTCATGGAGATGAGGAGATTTTGGACGATGTTGCCGCTGCTGGTGTTGGTGCTAGAGGAGGTGGTGGAGTTGGTCGAATTGGTCGAAGGTCCAATGATGTTGATGTGTTGTTTGGTGACGAGCCCAATAGGAGTAGACTTTTGCGGTGTGTAATTGCGAAGCGCTTTTCGAATGAGGTGAGATTCAACATTTTTGTGGTGCAGTGTATGTCCGGAATGAGGTGAAACTATGTGTTGTAAAAGATTCCTTCTGTAATTACATCATAATCATTTCATCTTACTCCACCAAACAAATCTAACTTTGTCACCCATCCATCTCGCTCAGACGATATTGTGGTACATGAGCAAAGAAGTGGAAGACGAAACCACCCACGAAATATCACAAATGTTTTCATTCTGGGCAAAGCTAATGGTGACTGGCGATGCATCCCCCGACGTTTGCCGTTATCCTTCTCAGACGAGTGTGTTATCGCGAAATGGAGATCCTGCGTGGCAGCCATTGTCTAGTACGGTAGATATGGCACCTCCTATTGTGGAGCTTTTGGATGGTTGAGAAGTATGGTAACCAAATAAGAATGGATTATGGTGGAATACAATGAGTTGATGAATTTTGATACAGTAAAATAGAGTAGATTATGCTGGAATTTCAATTGGATTCTACGGCCAGATTTTACTTAGATATTTTTGGTCTAACCTTAGTCTTGACAAGCAGTGAGCTCCAAACCGACCATGCATCTTTTTCTCTAGTTTTTGCTTTCAATCGCTTGAATGCGCTTCCTATTGTTCTCAAACACAAGGTTCCTAGAAGAAACACTACTTCGATCCTTCGTCAAAGCAGAATTAGTGGATGCCTTCGCTCCATCCTTCAAAGCTGAAATCTTTTCCAGCAAATCAGAATTGATCGCAATTTGATTGCTGCATTCCTTTTTGTGGGCTTCTTTCAATTGGTTGTCTTGCGATCTCAAACTGTTCAACTCGTTCATCTTCTCCGTCAAATAAAGTGTCATGTAATCATCTTTCATGCTTTCTTCTTCGCGCTTCTTCTGATTGTCACTCTGGAGTTGGGAAGAAGATTTTTTCCTCGTCTTTGATAGTTCGAACATGTCATTGACTATGGTTCTAAGTTCTGCTGGTTTTTGAATGCACTCCATGCAATTTTGCAACCCGATAAGGAATTTTTCGATAGCAGCTTCGTACTCTCTAATTTTAGTTTCTGCCTTAGCTACTCTTCGCTGTTCCACTGCAACTAATTCCTTGACATCAAGTGTCTCTTGCTGAATGGAAGCAGAGGCACGTTGCTGTTCTTCCAATAATTGGACCTTGATTTCAATCTCCTTCTTCACTTGGACCATTCGCTCTTTTCTCGGACCATTTTGATAAATCCTTGCTTCCTCGAGTCTATCCTCTTCCACTGATCGAGCCTTGAGCAACTGTTTGTTTTGGGTATACAACCTCGTCACTGCTGCGTCTTTGGAAGCAATCTCAACATCCTTGGATTTTCTGAGGAGATCTGTTCTTTCTTTGTCGGCCTCTCGTTGAGAAACCTTTTGAGACAAATCCTTTTCATTTTCTAGCAAGGTGGCCACGCGATCTTTGAGATCGTCTATGGTTTGACGGGTGCTGTCGAGCCTTCGTGTAAGAATTCCATTATCAAGAATAAGCATTTCGGAGATGTCTTGTTCCTTTTTTATCTCGGCTGCAAACCTTTCCGCCCGCTGGGAAATTTCGTCGTCGATGTCATCTTCGAGTTGATCGATCATCTCGGCGTACTGGCGCTTGGTGAATTCTAGTTCATCGGAGAGTTTTGTTGTTGTATTCTTTTTGAGAGAGAGTTCAGACTTTGCTTTTTCTCGAAAAGCTTCAAGTTCAGTGTTGTGTTTCTGCTGTAATTGCAACAGCTCTTCTTCCATATCCATCTTTTCCTTTTCCCATTCCTTCTCGACCTTGCAATGGGCAGTGACCTCTTTCAGAATGCGATCTTTGTACTGCGCTTCAAGCTGCTGAGTCTCGTGTGTGTATGTACGCCTCATTTCCTGGATGTCTTTCTCATTTTGCTTCAACAATAGATTTCTACTCTCGAGAGCAGCTTGAATCTTCTGCTTCTCCACGAGTATTTGATTCTCAAACTTATTTTTCAGTTCTTTTAGCTCGTCGGCCTGACTGTCCCGCATTGACCGCAAATGGAGTTCGTTCGTAAACTCTAACTCTGAAAGCTTCGATTTGAGATCCTGCAGAAGAGAATCTTGAGTTTCTATGTAGTTCTCTGATACCAATACATCCGTGCTCTTATTGCCGACGCGAGTATCACTTTCCGAGTAGTCTAGCGGGGCAGTGATGATGGTTTGACTGTAGCCCCGACGGTCTTGCACTTCAAACACAGCTTCGTCGGTAATACAATACTTTCCATCGTGACTAATGCTCATTGCTTTCATTTCTACGTCGTGCTCGATATAATCCGCTTCGTTTATGCTGCTGTAAACTCTAATGACTCTTCCTACGTTTCCCTGCAGACCCAAACTGACAAAAATCAAACCATCTTTTGATGTGCTGATAGGTCCGCACAGAAGGAGCTGTCCGGTCACGGTAACGGTTGAATCATGCTCCAAGTTCTTTTTCAACACAATGATTGAATTGTTGTTTAAGGTAACGAAGACCTTGTCGTCTTTTGCCACAGTAAACGAAATGATATGGCTGCCATCACNCAGATAAGGAATCCCATTTACAAAGATGCAGTCCTTCATCACAAAGGACATACAAGTGGCAATCTCTTCCCCATCTTAAGCTATCCACAGATGTATTGTTGCACTCGATGGTTCTTATTTTTCTTCCATAAATAAAGTCGTAAATTTCGATGGACATTCCACAAATTGCTGCAAATAGGTTTCCGGTTGGGTTGAACTTGCAATCTATACATGATCTCGTTTTCTCTTCCCAGAAACTCTCAATGCCATCGAATAGAATATTTGCCAGCTGCAATTTGTCAGTGAAAGCTACAAGCAAATGTCTCCCAGATGGATGCAATGACGACGCGACGATTTTGTCTTGAAATTTAATGCTTTGAACAAGTTTTCCGTCCAAGTAATTCCATATGGCTACTTGATCTGCCGAAGCAACGAGGGCAGTCGGTTTGCTTGGGCATGTTTCCGCAACGCATGGGTCGTCGATAACATTGCAGTCCCATGAAAATTTTCGAACTATCTCGATTGGTTTTGGCGCGTTCATGGTTGTCGACTTTTATGCAGCTTTAATGGGAGGAGCGCAAGATCGAAAGAATTGAAAACAACAGTGAAGTTGCAGTATCGGAACAATTTCAATTTGTTGGAACGTCGAGTTAGAGAATGGTCAGAGTAGGGCTGCATGGTCAGATTTTTTGAGTTGAAACATTTGAATTCGAAGTTCAATATTTTTAATTTGAAATTCAAACCTTGATCCGAGAATTGCAATACTATGTTACGTCCCATGTTGAAGTGGCGTAGTCGAATGTCGAGTTGACACGTGTGAGCAGCGTCGAAAGAGAAAGATGGCGGATAACAAAGAGGATAATTCAGCACCAGTCATTCATATGTGAGCTAGTCGTATACGTCAATGAGACAAATAGTCAAAAATGTGACAAAATCCTCTTACATTGTGTCTGATCAACCCCCATACTTTTTGTTTTGTTTGTACATTGATTTTGTAGAAACGAACTCATCATGAGAGATGGAGAAACAGGTGATATCTTGTGGAACTCCAAGTCAATGTAAGGATGAACTGTAAGCAATGAATTCGTTGTTCGGAAACTTACTGTGTCCTCTCGTTTTTTTCCTACAAATTCTTGTAATGAAGGCCAATGTTGAATGGTCAAGGACAAAGTGGTAAGGCAGATGTAGGGTATGACCCAGGCAGCACTCTCCTTTTCATTTTCGTCGCGAATTGATTGAAATCTAACACTCTTTCTGGTTGTATAATGTAGCTAAAATCCCTTTCAAGATACTGCATTGTAGATCAGGTATGATTTGGAATTGTCTATTTAAACTATCAAAGTTGGATGCCATACTCCAAGCAAATTTTGTGTACTATACATCATTACTCCATTTGCAGTTTCTCGTGAGATGATATTTTCTTCAGCAAAAGAAATGAGCAACTGCAACATTGTACAACGCATCCTCGTTCAAAAAGAGAAGTGGACGTGTATAGAAGAATGGGCATTTCAATTTGGATTTGTCATAGGAGGTTCAACAAACACGTGGCAAAGTGTTATCTTTTCTGCAAGAGAAGGATTTAACGAAAGCTTTGATCCCTCCTCATTTGATGGAGTTCAGTTCGCTATTGAAACAGTTTTTTACAATGGGAACAAGTTGATGATGAAGAGCTTCGTTCCCTTTACTTACTATTGACATCACTATGGGTTTGTTTTTCGACAAAACAATAGGTCGGAAAATAATAGATAAAGGCGAATTCGTTTGTAAAGTAGGGTAATTTGTTAATGCATGAACTGTTAACATGAACTATTCAAACAATGGAAAAGTGGAACTCACGAATGACTGCTGCGACTAAAAAACGGAGATGCACTAATAAACAATTGGTATGGTACAAGAAAACAAATAGGTGCTTGGACAGACACCATCACTTTACACTCCTGGAGAGACTCATGGAAAATCTATGTTTGGCCTTTTTCACCGGTGTCGGTTTAACAAGAGTCATTTCACTGACCCCGTTACTGATGGTATCATTTTCCTCCTTCACCACCACCGACCTTCTCCCTCTTGCCGTGGCAAGAACCTCTTCCAACTCCTTCCAATTCTCGGGATATTTCTTCTTTAATTCCTTTCTCTCCTTACGCGAGGCAAGACCCGATGCAATTTTGCAATAATTTAATGCTCGGACATTAGCACTGGCAGTGCTTCCACTGAGGAGTAGCGGGGTATATTTATCTGTAGTTTTGCACTGTGGGGTAGTCGAAACCCAACGGAACGAGATCATATCCCCCCTTTCTAACGTCCGCACGATGTTTCCATTTACGGTTACTTCCATTGTCCCATCGGTGACTATTAGCAGTTGGTCTGGAGTGGGATGTCCTTCTCGGACAATGAAGTCACCAGGTATGAGAGAAATTGTCATTTTTAAAGAAGATGCAAGGGAGGACAAGAAATCGTTGTGACATCGCCGAAAGGCCCTTTCCCTTCGTTTCATCGCATCTACTAAAGCTGATACACGGATCTCATCTTTCAAATATCGTGGTAGATTTTCCATCAAATCGTCTCGAAATGGTGGTGCAGAAGCATGGCTGTTGAAAAAAAAGAAGAATTTGAAAGTAAATGAATAGTGATTTTAGATGAAACATGAGAAACATCTAGCACAATGACACAGTATCTTACCCTCCAGGTGCATCCGCGAATGGTCCTCCTTTCTCATTCCCGCCCACCATCTCCTTCAAAAAGAACCCTTGCATCACCCTATCCTGAGAATCAGGATTCATCCCAATATCACTCATGAACTCCGTCAGAGCCGCAGCATTATCATTCAACTTATTCGACCGATCAATCACCGGTTCCATCATCGAAACCAGCAGACCCACCGCAAAGGCATAAAGAGTAGCTCCAATAGCATTCACGGACATTGTAAACATGCATTCCAGCGCAGACATGGGGATGGATTCATTATTCCCAATGCCCATGAGGTTGGTAAATGCAAAGTGCATACACCTCAAATAATTTGTCAATACAGAATTATCCCTCCCAAATATAGAAGGATCAGGGAAAAAGTTGGACTTGAATTTCTCCAGATCATTCCCATCGTAATAGGCAGCGGGTCCCAATTCTATCCGTCCCACGAGGAGGTAAAGACATGCCACCAAGTGGGAGACGTAGGCCAGTCCGATGAGAAGTTGGGATATTCTCATTTTTAGTCGGAAACTGCTATCGGCTCTGAGATAGATGGTGAATGCCAAGTCGATGCAGCGAAAGACGTAGAGTGCTCGAATTAGGATTATGAGGCGGAGTAACCCCAGCGCTTGTGTCCAGTGCACTCCCACAATAAGATGATTAGAGTCGATGGTTGTATTGTTGCTGTTGCTGTTGCATTGAGAAGAAATCCAATATGGAATCCATTCCATGACGTAGGTCAAGCAGTAAGTTGCATCCAAAGTTGGAAAGACGACGGATTCGTGTATCCCCAAAAAGTGAGCAAAGACAATCGCCCTATCGAAGAAGCTCATTCGCATTCGATGCCTCTCTTTCCTCGAGGGTTTGGATATCGAAGCTGAAAGTGCCTTTGCCTTGCGGACATCCCGCACTTTTACCCGAGAAAGAAAGAGACATCCGAGCAATTCCATCCCAAAAATGAAAAGTACGATCCAATCCAAAAAATAGATGGAATGATGCAACA
>JALLOT010000841.1:0-17421 GCA_036939595.1 Thalassiosira livingstoniorum
CTACAAAAGAAACTACAAAAGAAACTACAAAAGAAACTACAAAAGAAACTACAAACGGAACTACAAAAGAAAAGACAAAAGAATCTACAAAAGAAACTACCTTAGAAACTCCAAAAAAGCCTAAACAGAATCTAGAAAATAATTTTGGAAAGAAACTAGAAAAGAAGCTAGAAAATTAACCTCAAAATATTAGCAAATTTATAGAAACAAAACAATTAAATGAACTAGAAAAGAATCTAAAAAAGAAACTAGAAAAAAATGAAAAAAACTAGATGAGAAACTAGAAAAAACTAGAAAAAACTAGAAAAGGAATAAAAAAACTAAAAAGATCAAAGAAAAATGAAAAATATAAAAAAAGGTGGAAAAGAAGCTATAAAAAGAAATAATATCATAATCTATGAAAGAAACTGGAAGATATACTAGAAAAAGAAAATAGAAAAGAGCATAGAAAATAAGCCAGAAAGAAACTAGAAAAGAAACTATGAGAAAAGAAACTAGAAAAGAAATTTCAAAAATTCAACAAAAATCCAGGAATTGGAACCATAAATGACCTAGAAAATAAACTATAAAAGACACTAGAGAAGAAACTACAAAAGAAACTACAAAAGTACAAAGCAAACTACAAAAGAAACTACAAAAGAAACTACAAAAGAGACTACGAAAGAAACTACAACAGAAACTACAAAAGAAATTCAACAAGAATCTATGAAAAAAGAGGAAAGAAACTACAAAAGAAATTAGAAGTAGAAATGAAACTTGAAAACTAGGAAAGAACCTAGGAAAGAACCTAGAAAAGAACCTAGAAAAGAACCTAGAAAAGAACCTAGAAAAGAACCTAGAAAAAACTAGATAAAAATTAGAAAAGATACTACAAAACGAACTAGAAACAAGCTAGGAAAGAAATAAGAAAGAAACTAGGATAGAAACTTTTAAAGAAACTAGGAAAGAAACTTGAAAAGCAACTGCAAAAGAAATTGGAATAGAATTTCAAAAAGAAACAAGAAAAGAAGCTAGTAAAGAAATTTAGATTATTGGCAAAATGTTTAGAATAAATTTAGGAAAGAACTGGAAAAGAAGCTAGAAAAGAAGCTAGAAAAGAAGTTAGAGAAGAAACTATAAAAGAAACTAGAAAAGAAACTAAAGAAGAAACTACAAAAGAAACTACATATGAAGCAAGAAATTAAACTAGTACAAAAGAAACTAGAAAAGAAACTGCAAAAGAAACTAGAAAAGAAACTACAAATGAAACTACAAAAGAAACTTCAAAAGAAACTAGAAAGGATACTAGAAAAGAAAATACAAAACAAACAAAAAAGAAAATACAAAAGAAACTACAAACAAAACTAGAAAAAAATGACAAAAGAAACTAGAAAAGAAACTAGAAAAGGAACTAGAAAAGGTGAAGAAACTTAGAAGAAATTAGAGAAGATACTTGAAAGAAACAAGAAAAGAAACTAGAAAAATTAGAAAAGAAACAAGAAAAGAAACAAGAAAAGAATCTAGAAAAGGAACTAGAAAAGATGCTAGAAAAGAAACTAGAAACAAAACTAGAAAAGAAACTAGAAAAGAAACTAGAAAAGAAACTAAAAAAGAAACTAGAAACAAAAACTAAAAAAAAATAGGAATAAACTAGAAAACAAAGTAGGAAAGAATTATGAATAGAAACTAAAAAAGGAACTAGAAACAAAATTAGAAAGAAACCTTAAAAAACTAGAAATGAAACTAGAAACAAATCTAATAAAAAGAAACTAAAAAAGAATGTAAAAAATATAGAAGAGGAGCTAAAAAATTGTATACAAAAGAGCTGTGCTCTACAAATAAATATCCAAACTAAAAATTTGTTCTCCTTTAGATCTTCACCTCTGTGGATTCTACTCAGTGGCAACACAACAATAAAATATTGAAATTAGACATAACCAATTTTTCTCCACTCTCATGAGGCTAAATTGATTAATCAAGTGTTGGTGTAAGACAGGAATTTGTATTTGAACAAATTTATTGGAATATGATTTGAATGCCCCATGTCCCATGCCTGATCCCATTTTGCTAAAGGTGCTTCCATCACCAACTGATTTTAGCACCTATTTTGGTTGGCCAAGTCTGGGCCAGTTTGTATGATGAGTTAATGCACAATCAACTTCATTCTTTATTCTTTGACTCAAAGACATGCCTTGCATGTACTGAATTGACAAAGAAAATTTGTGTAGCATGTGCCTGCGGCCAACTTTACCCTTAGCCTCTACTTCTAAAGAGGGGGCAGAATGGATGTTTCTCTACACAATGCTATAATTTTCTCTTTGTCTTTATAGATTGAAGATCAAAGTTCATCATGTGTAGAATAGAATCAACTGCAAAGTAGGAAAGAAAGATTGCAAACAACTTTTTGTTCTGCTTGTGTTAGATTAGAAGCTTTGCCACACTCATATTTCTTGAGATGAAAAATAATCTAAAACAAGTGGAACTACTTATTATGTTTGAACTCTTTGTCAAATACCTCCAGATAATAATATTTTGTGCTCCCGACTTCCAATGAGAATGGGATTCAATCTCAAGACTACTAGGACAAACCAGCTGAAAATGATCTCGCCATTCTCTCATCATTTTTGTTGGCAACTTCTTCCAACACATTAATGACAGAGGCCCAATTTCTGTTGTTATTCTGGGAATTCAAATAGGCATTTTATGTTTTGAGATTCCTTTGCTGCTTTTTTCTAGAAAATAAAACAAATAAATCTTAGAAAAGATCCTAGAAAATATCCTACAAAGAGCCTAAAAGAAAGAGCCTTAAATGAACTCAAAGAAAGACCTAGAAAGAAAGAGCCAAGCTCATATAGAAAGAAGGATACTAGAAAAGATCCTGAAACTTCATTTCTGGCCCAGACAAATGAAACTGATTTCATTCTGGGCACCACACCTTATGTTTTGTATCTTTCTGGCAAAAAGGAAAATCTCATATCATGAAATGCTCAAGATTTCTCTTGCTTCATTGGTTTTTCTTTCCTTAAATGAATAAAATACTAAATTTATTTCATTTCTTAAGTCCCTTCCTGCTCTCAAACAAGTCTCTTACTTCCCATAACTCCACAGCATTATTGCTACTAGATAGGAAAGTGCTCCACTCTTTATATGGTCTCTTTATTTTTTCACTTCCATATAAACCTTTCATGAACCATGATGTTTTGCCTGCTCTCTGTCCCTATTTTGCCAATGAAGTACATGGATACTGGGGTACCATGGACTGTTAGATTTTTATTATGCTCAACTTGAGTGTCATTTGCTACTCATTGGGTGTTATCTTGTTTTGTTTTTTTGCATCATTCCTCTTTAGTTTGAAGCTTTATAAAAATAATCTTTTAACTGTGGAAGTATTTGTTTTTGTAACCATTTCATTGTCAAATTCACACAACTTACTTTAAGAAAATTTACCAGGTGACTACTAGCAAAACTTCAAAGTTCTCTCAGCTTATTAGACCCATTTACATAGCTGAACCTGGTATCTGCCATCTAGAACTTGTATTTTCTATCAATTTTACACCCCTGGATCATGACCTATGGCTCATTTTTATTTTGTACCATTTTTTGAGACTTGCAACTAACCTTAAATAACCATGCAACTTTAAAAAAATGGCCTTACAATATGATCCAGTGATGTGAGGAAGAAAGTGAATATAAATTACAAATGTCAAACAAACAAATAAAGTCATGATGAATAGGTCTATCAAGTCGGAGAATTTAAATCTCCACTAGTTTTTTGTTAGGTCACTAACACTAGTAAATTTGTATTTTTCTAGTCTAACAAATGTAATTTTTTTGCAAACAGGTTCTCTTGGTATTAGCCTGTATTTTTGGCTGTTTGTTCTGATCTTCTGTAAGGTGTTCAAAATGTTTCTAATTTTCTCAATGAATTTGTGGGTTGAGAGTGTTTTGGAATTGTCTTTGCAGGTTTTGTGAAGTTTTATGAAATAATCCATAATATTTTCATCAACCTTTAGAGCTGCTGATCAAGCTTGTGAGTAAGATTTCTTATGGATTTGTCAATCATTGCTATTGTTTTAATCAAATTTGCATGAATTCTGATGATAAAATAATTGTATTGATCTATGTGTATGGCCAATTTTTCTTGTGGGGTCATAGGAATTTTATGATGCTCACTTGTCTTAAGGAAGCAATGATTGAGGACCCACCATAGGAAAATTCTTTACTTCTACTTTATGAGCTTGCACAAACATCTCATTATTTTTTGTTATTTAAACTTCTTACTTTTACATCAAAACTTCAATAGAGGAAGATTTTTTTGTATATTTGTATGTTTAGTACTCCTATAATTTATTATATTTGTCTAAATAAAGCTATATTGAAATAATCTCTATGACTTAGCCATGACATCATTAAGCTGAAATATGAAATTCCATTTATGGGGGGTGATATAAATGTCTTATTTTCCAAGACATACATTTTATGTTTGAAAACTAAAAGCCATCACTAGAAAAAGAGATGTTTGTGCTAGTACAAATTTTACTCTTTACATTATAATATAGTTATTAGACCCAGCTTAATTCAGATATAAAATTTCAATTAAAGTTGTCATCAATTAGCACTGTATTAAATTACACATATATCAATGATTATAACAGATCATAATTGAATGAGAAGCTTTCATATGAACAAGACACAAAAAATAAGAAATTCTATTTGAGCTCTCAATGGTCTGGCAAATTTGCACCCTTGTCAATCTTGTAGACTTAAAATTTATATGATTGGTTCTATTAGTTATAAATTTAAATAGTTGAACTCTAGAAAATATTTTGAATATTTTAAGCTTCTAGGTGCCTATTTCAGATATACGGTACTAGGTATCTATTGATGAACAGATTAAGTGGAGTGGACTCACTTATTATTCTGAAACCAAGATGCATACAATATCATTTCCTCAACTGAATTCATACATACATGTATCTCAAGGCATATCTTTTTGTAAGTACTTATAAATATTAAGAAATATATAATTATGTGCATGGGACTTTATGGCAAGAAAATACAGCAGATACAAAGAGATTCAAGATGATGAAATTTCTTATGAAATGTTGTGAGTACTTTTTCATAGTCACAAGAATTGAAGTGCTCTACTTAGGTCTGATTTAGGTAGTTTTAGGTTAAGAAACTTCTTTTTCTAAACATATCATTAATTTGCTCTGACTGGATGCACAATCTCCAATCTCTAAGTTTTATGATGTCTTCTATATTGGTACCTAGTACTACTTGTTCAATTTCATAAGTAAGAACATATCTGTGTAATCTGGACTCTGACATAGGCTCACTAGAATACTCCCTCCATCCAACCATGGTTTTGACTGAAACCAATTAATTTTTTATTTTTAAAAATGATTAAAATAATAATTAAAAAAATAGAAAAGGGAAAAATATTGATTGTAATACAGAAAACACCATCATACCTCAATATCTTGACTAGCATTTTTGTCATTCTACCAATAAAAATAATGTGACTTTGATTATTCATTCTATGGAGTTTTGTGAGTTATGGATCAATACTAGTAACAATAATTTTATTGAATGTTTTCCATCCAGACTACATACACAGAATCCACATTGTTAACTGCCTTTTCAGATCAGAACTTGATCATTCTATTTGAAGTAACTTATTAGAAGGGGGGCATTGTATTTAAATGTAATATTGGTACATGGTGTGCCTGTAATAGGAGCCAGTTCCAAATTAGCTCTTGGTAAATTACCAACACATTGGCCTTTTAAATTGTTTACTAGAAACATCATGATATGATTTTTGACTGGTGCCAATAAAGTTTTCTATTATTACCACTGTATTGACTTTTTGGAATTTTCTAGGTAATTCTGAAAAAATATCTTTTTTCAGCTGTTTTTGCTAATTTTCAGCAATTTTTTATTACATGATAACTTGTGAGTGTTACCAAAGGAACTTACATAAGGGGGTGGTAGTAGGAACTAGTATCTTCTATGTAAATATATGTGTCTTGCCAACACCGAAAAATTCTAAAATTACCAAGTTTTTGCTATTTTGGACAGGCCTATGTCCCCCTCCTAACTTAGTTTTATTATAACTTTTAGTTTTAAATTAGTGATTGACAAGGAATATTAATCAAATAGAGGCAATAAGAAGTGAAAATATGACACCCCATTGTTTGATATACACTTGCAAGCTTGAATCTATAATAGAAATTCCAATGCATTTTCTGCTATATAATACCTAAGTATGACAAATGACCTCTCAAAAATTAAAATATTGTTGAAGAAACTGCTGAAGAAATACCAAAAGTAAACCATCATTAAATATCAATGGTTAAAAAATAGTACAATGTTGTTTATTAGAAATGAGATTTGTCAGTGCCACTTTCAGGAAGTACTCCACTCAATCGTTGATTGCAAAACAAGCTAAAAAATAGCAACTCACTTCAAAAAATTGATTTTTGTACAAACTAGTATTGTATCATACTTATAAAATACTAATGACTCTTAAGTAATATATCAATCTTAGCTGTATCAGTATACTTCCTTGAAACAGTACAGGCAACTCTCAAAAGTAATATTTCAATGAATTACACTTCAAAGTAAGTTTTTCCAGGACAGTACAATTATTTTTGAAGAGTGAAGCTGTGAACAATCATGGATCACTTCAAGTTTGGAATGGTTGCATTGTGTTTTTCTGTGATATTTCATTCAATTTTTCATCAATTACGTATTTTTGATTTTTGTGTGTAAACTTCATTACAAGCATTTTTTTGTAACTGATGTCAATTAAAGATGTAATATGTGCTGACAGAATTGTACAACACTCATCAATAAATCATATAATGACCATCAGAAGAAAATTATTTCAGAGTAAAAGTCAATTTCAATCACACTTTTTCTGTCTACTTGGAAAATAATAAAGATTGATGGTCATTATTTTTAATTTTAAAAGGATTAAAATTTGTGTATTCCTATTTTTGTTCTTTTTTGTTGTTGATATTGATCTTAAAAATAAATATCTAAAACGATATCTATCCCAGAGAAGATCAGAGCCTCTCTAGAGATAGATATTCTACTCTGAGCCTAAGTAGGTAAGTAGAGCCTAAGTAAGTAAGTAATAAGTACCATATGGTACTTGAATACCTAGATAGAGTAAGTGCAATAGGGATACCTACCTACTTACATACAGGTAAGTAGTACCATCCATACATACCACATCAGATAATATAATATGTACCTGCTCACACATAAATCCTTACGGGACTCGAATAACCAAAACAACAGCTCAAAACTCCGATCCACATTTTTTGAAAACAGCCGTAATGAATGGATTTGTTCCTTAACCTAGCAAGCTACCTTTTATTCTAAACCATTTTGTTTGATCGAATGGAGTAACTCTTTGTGTCGAAATTATGCCTAAATACCATCGCAAATAATGCACATGGATCAGAAGAGAACATTCTGGATCACAATATTATCTATATTTTTAGATTCATGAAAGGTAATTGTTTAAATTTTCAAATGCCTCTCTCATTCCAATCTTGTGTAGTAGTAAACACATCATAACACAAAACATAAATAATGAGCTTAAACTCCCTCCAACGTCCATAGAATTCCACATACGCAAGCAATACTTTCACAACTCCTCCCTCTTTTTGGTCCTGCCAATTGCTTTGATCTGCTTTCGATAAAGTAGTTTGATAAGTAGTACAATATTATCATCTTCTGTTGATGCCTCGCCCCTGCTTGCTCAACTGGCAAGGCATTCGGCATCTCCTCCCGAGAGATGTTTGTTATCTCCATTCCCATGCATCATCAATAATGATTACGATAATATCCTCTACCTACTTACCTGGTACCTAGTATGTAGATCAGCTCAGGATCAGCTGGCAATCGAGATATTGTGTAACTATCTAGGTACAATACTATTAGCGAGCCATGAGCCATGACCTGCCATGACTCATTTGAATGAAGGGATGGATATGGGGTAGACAAAATTGGTAATCTCAGTTGTACATAGTTCGGAGAGGAACAATTAATCATATTGTGCAACATTTTTGTGTGTAAGTAGCTCATGCAATGCAAGCTCATGCAAAAGTACAATACCTACTGGCTATTGTACTACCTACTCCATCCAATCATGCATTACATCATAATTGCCCTCTTCGACCACACTCCACATTCATTGCAAAAAAGAAGTCTTGGGAAATAACCTCCTTGGATGCCCATTGATAATGCTATTATGAATCCAATGGACTCATCAAGACTGTTTATTTTCATTTCAAAACGAACTGTTTAATCTGCTCATAAATTAAGCAAAGCTTCAGTAAGAACGACTCATCAAAGCATTTCTACAAACGCTACTGCTATTTTCTTACAAAAACAAAAACCATCACCATGAAATCAATCAACGTATTAATGATGATGCTCTGCATCGCCGGAGTATTTTCAGCCACCACCCCACGCAACCAACTCGAAAACCAACACAAAGAGGAAGATGAAGAAACCATCATCGAACTCCCATCCACCAACCCCGAACACCACCGAACCCTCCAAAACAACAACAAAGTCCGCGGCCGCCGCAACCGACAATGGCTCAAATCCCACAACGACCTCCGCAAGAAATACCACGAACTCCACAACACCACCTACGTCCCTCTCCAATGGTCCCGCACCCTCAAGAAAGAAGCCCGCAAAATAGCCTTCGACTACGCCAAAACATGCACCAACGCCGTCCCCGATACCAAATACGGATTCAACATTTCCGCCAAACAAGGAACGAGGAATTTACGAACCACCGAGGAGATTCTCAGCGGGTACGAAATCAAATTGGACATGGGGCGGGCGAAGAATCGAGAAATTACGCAAGTGTTGTGGAGGGCCACTGAGTGGGTGGGATGTGCGGATGTGAGGAGCAAGGAGGGTGCGGAGAAGGATTGCAGTTTTTCGGTGTGTCTTTATGCCAGACCGGGAAATTGCAATATGAATCGGTTTGATGATTGGGAGACTCCGACGTTTGCGGATGCGTCGCCTTGTACCCCGGCTTGTCCTCCTGGGATGTTGGATTGCTAGATTGCTATGTGCGAGTTTTAGAGAGTGTAGAATACAGTGTGCATGTGCATTTGGTTTGAAAGGTTGTGTGTGTCTGTAGAGTTTGAAAAAAGAATAGATTCGAAGAGAAAGTGATGGATGTTGGTACAAAATAGAGAGAAATGATAACGTAATCAAGCGTAGATATTATTTTTGCACCTAATCAATATTGATTTACGGATATTGTTTGCAAAATGAAACATTTACGCATCATAGTACGTGAAGCCAACAACAAATAATTAGTACACCTTGTTGATCTTGCTCCAGGTACGGACAAATTGCTATGTTGGCTACCTACGCTCTCATGAAATGTGCAATACTTTTCCCCCACACAGATCATCAGTGCCTTCAAACTCTCATTTATAATGATGACGTGACAATGATAAAGCTTAGAAATACGTTGGTATTTTTCCACACATGATATCTAGATCTATTGACTCATCATTGCAACTAAGTACTTAAGTACTAAGATGGTACACAGATCATATTACATTACCTCCTAATATTAGTCACGGAAAGACAAACTCATTACATATTGAGCGGTGACAGCATTCAGATCTCAGATCTCAGAACTCAGCGAGATTCTATCTTTGATATTATGTGGCATTGATTCTAAAGGCTCTCAGGGAACGTCACGATCAGATCAAAGTCGCACAGAAATACGTTGATTCTTTCAGTGCTTCAACAAACAATGCACATCTGGGGTAACACCTAACTTGACAAGTTATTATTTAAGACAACACTTGTGAACTAAACTACAAAAAGAATCTACCTAGGGACTAGGAAGTGACGTCTTCTCAAAATATCGAAACATTCTTGGGTCTTGGGGCTTTCTTGAGGGCTTGAGGAACGTTGCATCTCTTGAAATGTCTCAATCGAAGCCTGCACATTATTACATCCAGCTCTACTTCCTCCAACCTACATCCTGGACCCAATTCACTTCTCATCCAACGCAGCCACTCCCGGCAAAACCTTCCCCTCCAACAACTCCAAACTCGCCCCACCCCCCGTCGAAATATGACTCATATCCCCCGCCCTCCCACTCTTCTCACACGCCGCCACCGAATCCCCACCCCCAATAATAGTCACCGCTCCACTATTCTTGGTCAAATCCGCCAAAATATCCACAATCCCAAACGTCCCCTTCTCAAACTTTTCAAACTCAAACACCCCCAAAGGCCCATTCATAATAATCGTCTTACAATCCGCCAAAAACTCCTTCTGCTCCTCCGTACTCTTCGGCCCATTGTCCAACCCCATCCACCCATCGGGAATGGCATCCGCCGCCACAATCTGCGTCTCCGCATCCGGCGCGAACTTATCCGCCACCACAATATCGCTCGGCAACAAAATCTGCTTCCCCAACGAGTCGGCCTTGGCCATCACCTCCTTCGCCGTCTCGACGAAATCATCTTCCACGAGGGACGTCCCCACGCTCAACCCCTTGGCTTTCAAAAATGTGAATACCATCCCACCTCCGATGACGATCTTGTCGCACTTGTCCAACAGGGAGTTCAAGACGGTGATCTTGGAGGAGACTTTGGAACCGCCTACGATGGCCGCCATGGGCTTGGCGCCCGATTCGATGGCTCCTGCCAAATATTGCAGTTCTTTCGCGAGGAGGAAGCCAGAGACGGAGGGGGAGAGGAATTTGGTCACCCCCTCGGTCGAAGCGTGGGCGCGGTGGGCCGATCCGAACGCGTCATTGACGTACATGTCGAACGGGGCCGCGAGCTTCTCGACGAAGGCGGGGTCGTTTTTGGTTTCTTCTTTGTAGAATCGGGTGTTTTCGAGGAGGATCACATCGCCGGATTGGGCGGAGGCGACTACCTCTTTGACTTGGTCGCCGATGCAATCGTTGACGAGTTTGACTTGGCAATTGAGGAGTTCTCCCATTCGGACGGCGCAGGGGGCGAGGGAGAACTTGGCCTCGGGTCCGCTTTTGGGGCGGCCGAGGTGGGAGCAGACGGTGACGATGGATCCGGCATCTTTGAGGTATTGGATGGTGGGGATGGAGGAGCGGATGCGGGTGTCGTCGGTGATGGTTTGGGTGTCGTCGAGGGGGACGTTGAGATCGCAGCGGACGAGGACTTTTTTGTCCTTGAGGTCGGCAGTGGATAGGTCGGTGATGGTTTTTTTGTTGCTCATGGTGGATAGGTGNTCCGATCTGTTTTTTTGTTGCTCATGGTGGATAGGTGGATGTAAGTGGTAGGTACGACGACTAATTGATTCGTTTGAGAAAGTGATTGGATTGGCTGATTTTGGTTTTGTTTGATAAACCTGTTTGGTTTCTTTTTATGGGTGATAATGATGAGGTGATGAGTTGCAGATGCCTGCAGCAACTGCAGCATCTTTCTGCAGTGTTTCTAAGTATGTATTGTACAATACAATACAATATAATAATATTATGTTCTGGCTGCTTTGAATCCTGCCTGGAACAAAGCGGATCCTGGTCATTTTCGCCAAAAAACGTGTTTTATCCCTAAACTTGAAACTGATTCAAGGATAGATCAAAAAAGGTCTAATTCTCCCCACTTCAAAAGTATTTTCAATAAATGTGTTAAGTCTGTGTAAAGTTATTTTTGACAACACTGGGTTTCAATGATTGAAATAGACTTAAGTGAGTTGCACAAATGAATACTACCCAAAAAAGCAAAAACAATAAAAACTAAAATTATGGAAAGCAATTTGATTAAATTTTTATATTTATTGAACTATGTTGTTCAAGTTTTGGTCACATTTTGGTCACAAAAATGTGGCCATATTGTACCAAAACTTGACAAAACATGACCATACATGCACCCCCAAAAAACTATCTCCCTTTCCTGTACTTAACATGGTACCATAGGTACCATAATACCATCACTTTAGTAGCAAGTGATGGGGATTAAAAAGTCATAGTTTTAGTGATATGGGGTTGATGATTTAGTACCTTTTCCAAAATACAATTAATCCCATGTAGAAACATCCTGCATAGTTTGAATGATATACATTATGTGTAAAGATTTATACATACCATTTCTATGTGGTATCTTATACAAAAATATTACTCATCAATAGTTAAAAGGATTTTTGTGGGTCAGTACTGTATGTTACATACAGAGTTTTTTGTTGCAGTCATTATCAGGGTCAGAAATAATAGGAGTACCAGTACTTGTAAAAATCCAGAGAAGTGAGAGTTCACTCTACCAGAAAGTTTGATTTTTCTACAGAAATGTATGGGATGACTTTTCTACTAATATTAATTTTTCTTAGAGGGTTCAATGTAAAAAACAGACCTTTTGTAGTACATATTGATTTCTAAGTGTTCTTTATTTCAGAATGAGACTATTTTTTATGCTGGGATCACGACAGATTGATTGATACAACTGTGTTAAACTTTTGACCAAAAATAGATTCTAGATAAAATTGCACATTGTTACTAGTGAGCAAACTATCAAGCCACTTAAAATTGAAATATTTTGAATATGTACATATTTTGGGCTATGGTAGGAATAATATATTTCAACAAAGAAGTATGGAGTTAGGGTTCAAAAACTTCTTGGTTGGAATTTTTACAACTGCTGGTAGTAAATATG
Source organism: Thalassiosira livingstoniorum (assembly GCA_036939595.1). Classification (NCBI taxonomy): domain Eukaryota; phylum Bacillariophyta; class Thalassiosirophyceae; order Thalassiosirales; family Thalassiosiraceae; genus Thalassiosira; species Thalassiosira livingstoniorum. The sequence continues at coordinate 12,672 of JALLOT010000841.1, forward strand.
ATTAAAACTGGATTTCTCAAAAAAGATTAATAATTGATGATATTTAGAAGCTACAGTGCATTATTCTATCCATTATTCACATTGGATAAACCCCAAATTACTTGTATTTTGTATATTCCACCCAATACAAATTTCATCATTTTTGATAGATTTTGTTTGTTATTTTTCTTCATTTTTTGAAATCTACTGAATGTGATATATTCCAATCTACATACCTACCACTAGGAATACAAGATATTTTATGTAAGCCATAATGGCATTTACTCTTTTTCATAATGTAGGAATACGCATGATTCAAGACAATATGTTATGAGCTGGTTATTTTCATTCATTTGGCTTATAGTGCCCCAATTGTTTAGAATTGATAGATTATAAAATCCATAGAAGATTACATATTTTATCTTTTTAGTAGTAGTACCATATTGAGATCCTTTGATGTTGAAAACAGAATATTGTATAGAACAAAAAAAAAAGATTTTTGAGGTCCTTTGCGGTATTGAGAAATCTTGCAAGATCAGGTACTGTTGAATTACCATGGGAATAGTATGATGAAATCTATTGTTTTTGATAGATACTAGATTTTGATTAGACCTATCTAAGCTTGTATGGAAATATATTGCTTTTGATTGATTTCAGAATTGGGTAGGATATATCTACATACCAAGTAAATATAAAATTGAAAATTATTTGGCAATAGATAGTTCATTAAATGCCTCAATGACATTGTAATGATATCATGTACTATTACTTATTCCCCCTCTCTTGATTATATTACTAGGATAAATGAAGCCATCTGGCTTTAATTTTTGTTTTTTTAACCATGGTCAATGGGCCACATCATGGTAGAAAACTGGAATGATTCACAGAATATATACCATGAATAGTAGCAATCTATTGGCTGAATTATTGTTTTACCTTTATCAATTTAGTATGATTTTTCTGTGCTAAAAAACTTCTTGATTTTTATCAATCATTTTTTCAGTACTGGCCACTGACATCATTCATCTTTTAGTAATGGCTGCAACAGCTCCATTAGTAGCTGCAATGATTCATTGAATGATTTTTCAATTTTTATTTACCAAAAATAAGTAACAAATGCTCTCAATGAAATTTTGGTACTAACTCCTGCAGCAACTGAAGCTAGAGTCCACAAAATATATATCATGCACTAATAGCTTGTTTCTGGCTTCATTTTTAATTTTGTATTTTTCAACTTTGCATGGTAAAAACTATAAATATTTTTGTTTCTTTTCATGCTAAGAAATTTTAACCTAGGATTTTGAAATGCTATGGGTGCAAACTGTTGCAGTAACTGAAGCAAGAACTCACAAATTATACATAATAAAGTAGTAGCTAGATTCTGTCTATATTTTTAATTTTGTATTTCATCAGTTTTTTATGGTGAAAACACTTAATATTTCAGTTCTATCATGTAGAAAAATGAGCCCAGACTTTCAATGTCATTGGGTACTAACTGCTGCAGAAACTTAAGCAAGAATCCAAACAATACCACATATTATATATCATGCTGTAGTAACTTGATTCTGGCTTAATGTTTAATTTTGTATTTTTTCAGTGCTTCATTGTAAAAAAAGTAGGTAATTAATTTTCAGTTTTTGCCATGCAAAAAATAATAACCCACGCTTTCAATTTCCTATGGGTACAAACTACTGCAACATCTTTAGTAAGAATCCATAAATTGTATAATATGCAGCAGTGGCTTGACTTTGGCTTCATTTTTTATTTTGAATTTTTCATTTTTGTACTGTAAAAACAATAGGTATTTTTTTTGTATTTTCTTAGCAAAGGAATAGTATCCCTGGATTTCAACTAACATGGTTACTAACTGCTGCAGCAATTGAAGCAAGAATTCACAAATTATATATCATGCATTAGTAGCTTGTTTCTGACTTTATTTTGACTTAGTATTTTTCAGTTTTTCATGGTAAAAACACTAGGTATTTTTCAGTTTTTTTATGCAAAAAAATTTAAACCAAGCTTTCAAGCCTTTGGTACTAATTAATGTAGCAACTGAAGGAAGAATTTATGAATTATATATCATACAGTACTAGCTTGATTTTGAAATTATTATTATTTTGTATTTTCCATTTTTGAATGGTAAAAACGCTAGGTAGTTTTCTCAGGTTTTGTAATGCAAAAAATACTGACCAAGGCTTACCAATTGTCAATATGTACTTGTTGATGCAGCAACTGAAGCCAGAATCAACCAATTATACATCATGTAGTATTGGCTTGATTCTGACCTTATTAATAGGAGTAATTTTGTATTTTTCTGTTTTTCATGGTAAAAAATACAAGGTAATTTTTCAGCTTTTAAAATGCTCAAATATATTGACCCAGGCTTTCAATTGCTATGGGTAATAACTGTTGCAGCAACTAAATCAAGAATCCACAAATTATATATCATGCAATAGTAGTAGTTTGAATCCTGCTTTAATTTTATATTTATATTTTTCAGTTATGTATGGTAAAAAATCTAGGTATTTTTTACATACAAAAATATTGACCTAGGCTTTTGATTGCCTTTGTGACTCACTGGTACAGCAACTAAAGCAAGAATCCATAAATTAAATCTCAGACAGAAGTAGCTTGATTCTGGCTTTATTTTTAATGGTGTATTTTTTCAGTTTTGTATCGTAGTAGAAACACTAGGTATTTTTCAGTTTTTGCCATACAAAAAATTGGTTCAGGTTTTCAGTTGGCATTGGGTACTAACTAGTACAGCAACAAAGCAAGAATCCATAAATTATATCATTGATTAGTAGCTTGAATCTAGCTTTATTTGGGATTTTGAATTTTGAATTGTTCAATTTTTTATGGTAAAACACTACGTAATTTTTTTCAGTTTTTGCCAACAAAAAATATTGAACCAGGCTTTCTACTGCCCATGGTTTCTAACTGATGCAGCAACCAAAGCAAACACGTACAAATTATATATAATGAAATAGGAGCTTGATTCTGGCTTAGTTTTTTAGTTTTGTATTTTTAGTTTTGCATGGAAAAAATGCTAGTTAATTTTTCCACTTTTGACATACAAAAAATTTAACAAGGCTTTCATTTTTTCTGTAGTAATTGATACCTGTCTTCATTAGAATAAATACAGAACAGAATTTTTAGATTATGTTTCTATTTTTACTTTTTTCATATTCCACACTTACTTTGGCATATACAAGTGTGACCCTGATTTTAAGTGCTGATATTATTTCAGGTTTGCATTTTTGGCCTTGTGGATATTTTTATACAACATGGTATTATTTCTAGCCTATGAATGATGATTTTTCCTTTTTTTCCAAATTATCCACCACTAGTACCAGTGAATAATTATTTTGAACCAAGTTACTATTTACGAACCAAGGTACCCCTATGTTATTTTCTACAGGGGATCAGACCTACTTAGTATGTAACAATTCTATGTACTACTGAATACGGATGACCTCTATTTTAAAATAGTATTATATCTTTGTGTAGAATCATGCATCTGTTGAGATTGGTCAAATTGGATAAAAACTATTCACTGTAAAAGGTTTCTGTGTAGATATATGGTACTATTACTTGAACATGATGGATATAAGTATTTATGAGAAGATCTTTTTATGATTAATCACAAAATATGCTACAGATATCAAGTCCCTCTTCATTCTATATAAAAATTGTACTAGAGTCTACATGCACTATATTGAACCAAGTTACCCAAAAAAGACAAACCAAACCAGCAGTGAAATGCTATAAAACAAGTGGTGTTACAAGTGTGTTACCTGTAGGCATTTTTTGACAAGTGTCAATGGGCACAACTTGCTTCAGAACAATTATTGACTGGTACCTATATTTAAAAATGTGATTACCTAGGTGCTTACCTTAGATATGCTAAGATAAAGAGTTGTGGATCTATTGTATGTCAGTTTTTCAGATCTTTCTTTGTTTGGAAATCAATGATAGATGGCTTGTTGATGTTATTGTTGAAGAGTAGTAGCAATATTACATATTAATTACTTACTCAAATGAATTGAGTTCATTCAATTCTATGGCAAATTCAATATTTTAAAAACGATTTAGTGTTATATTCCACTGTGATCATTAGTTTGTTTTTGGTTCTGATTTCATCACAAATTTTGGTCACAAATTGGTAATTTTTTCTGGACCAATTTGTGACCAAATTAAGACACTATAAACCATAATCCTGACAAAAAAATAATAATGAGTATTTTCAAAGTTTTTCACAGCCATGGTGTTTTCTAATAATTTGGTTGCTACATGATTGTAAAATCAACAACCACATTCTTGGCCACACTATCATACCATTTTCATTTGAAACAGTTTCCACGTTTTTGAAACAAGGATCAATTCCAAGGAATGCAAATTTTCAATTTTCTAGAGGTATGGTACCATACTCATAATAAATAGAATTTACGACGATAAAAGGTAAGAGTCAGTTTCTTCTTCCTTCTGCCTTTGCTTTGGCCCAGCTGTTTCCTCTGTTTTTTCCTCTCTGTTTTTGTCTTGAACGCATTCTTTCATCTGCCAATTGACAACCCCGGTTGAAATACCATACTACAATACCAATTCCGAACTCGATTTGAACGATCGAATCTTCAAAGAAAACGCAAGCGCGATCTTTCAAAGATATTATTATTGGTGTTCGGATCTTTATCGAAAATATAAATAGGAATTAATTATTAATTATATAGGAGCAGGGCTTTGTACCCATTAGTTATTTATTCATTGAAAAAAC
>JALLOT010000842.1:0-17385 GCA_036939595.1 Thalassiosira livingstoniorum
TTGTTCCCTCTATTGTATCTGGTCAAGGAGAAAAAGATCAAAAGAGAGACAACAGGATTGAAGGTGCTGTTGTAGAGAGGCATGTGCGTGCTGCTAAAATTGGATTGTGACTATTTTATGTTCTAATTAGAGTAAGTAGGCACACAAGCACGCACAATGACAACAACACCCCCCACCCTTGCCACGATGCAACAACAAGCAAAGCAAGGAACTGACCTACTATTCCCCCATTTTTGAGGACCCCCCATTTTTTTGTGACAAGAAAAAGTTCAATACAGCCCCCCATTTTGAACCTGGACCAACATACTCGTGAAGCAAAGAGCCACTCAGTAGTTGGAGTAATACTTTGTATGGCTAGTATCCGTCTGAAAAAAAATTTAATGGTGTCCCCCTCCCAAAGGATTACCACAATGGCAAGGCAACGGACTCAGCAGGCGTCAACGGAGGTTGAAGGGCAACTGCATCATTGATGACTTGACAATAAACCACAGAACTTGAAGGGTAGCAGGGTGAAGGGATAGAGAAGCGTTGCTTAATAAGATGAAAACTTGAAGAGACTTTGATTGGACATTAGCAGCAGTGAGATATCCGGACTGCAATGCTTAGCAACGGCGTGGTGGACCTGGCTGGGACAGCCCATCCAGGCAGACAATCCAACCCCCCAGAAAGAACAAAGGGAGCACGGAAACACTCCGGGTGCACAAAGGAAGTTGCTCAGACGAAGGCCATGGCGATCAATGCAGCGTCAAGCCCATCCGAGCCATAGTAAGGGCTCATAACCTATAGAAGACGTGCGTGTGCCGCTAAAATTGGATTGAGATTATTTTACGATCCTATTTAAGGTAGTACGCGCACGAGCACGCGCGAGGACAACAACAGACAGACAGACAATGCCCACGGGCTATTTCTAATGCCCACATATATTTTCCACACTCTTAATCATGTAAATTACTTGAGTAGAAAATTATTACTGATACAATCATTCGCATACGAACAATTTATATAAGAAATCCACAGCAGGTAGAACAATTTTTTTAAAACATACCAGGTTCTACACAAAAGACAAGTGCTTTCTCTGGGAAAGGTAAATGGGTAAGTAGGCATGGTAGCTCACAAATCTCTTGAAGACAACAAAACCAATAACAATGACAACCCTAAACCCCTTTAGTGCACTAGTTACCGACTAAATTACAAGTAAAATATAACTCTTCTTGGATTGATAGAGCCATTATTTGATATAGCTGCCAATTCCATTTGACATATTTAAATCAAACTTTTTATCATATTGACACCCCTGGATCATGTCATAAGGTCAAAATTTTAATTTGCATGGTCAGTTGAGGTGGAACAGATCTCAAAAATGACACAAAATCATAAATAGAACATAGGTCATGATCTAGGGGTTTTAAGTTGATAAAAATGCAAATCATAGATGTCGGAGGTTGGGTAAAGCTACAGAAAATGGGTCCGCCAAGATGAGATAACTTTACATTTTTATGTAGTCACCAAGTAAATTTTCTTTTCACTAGTAAAATTGCATTTTGCAAGTGAAGTAACAAGTGTAAATTTAGATTCTGCTTTCACTCCCACATTTGCTCATGTAACTTCTTCTGCACCTGTTCCCTCCTTTTCTGATGATTTCAATAAATCCCACTACTGATCCATATTAGCTCCATGTGCTTTTTTCTGAACTTCACTGATGATGTACAATTCTCAAAGCAGAAAATGCTGCTACCCCCCCCCACATTCATGAGTATGCTCCTGATTATGTTACTGCACTGTCATTATGTCTCTTTTGATGTCTGTTGAATAGCATTCATTTTTGCCTTGTCATTGCTGCTGCTCCCTGAAAAATGCAATTTCTTCACTTCACAGTCAAGTGATGTGAGCAGTGGCAGTAACACCACCAGCAATGAATTACCAATTGAAGTTGCATGAGTTTTGTAGTTAGTACTATATGTAGTTGTTGTAATTTATTGTAGCTTCCTCATTAAATATTAAATTGCCATAGGCTTAGCAATCTTCATTTTTTCCATGGTGGACAAAGCAATACTGAGAGGATGGCTTGTTTGTGGTCTGTATTGAATTTTGGATGATAAATCTAATTAAGTGTGCATGGTACTGAATAATATGAGTACATGTTGTTGACGGAGCAACACAAAAGGTAACAGTTTGGAAAACTTTTTTCATTTAATCTCCCTATTTTTGAGGTGGCTGTGGCAGACTGAGGCTTAACCCATCAATAAAAGGTGGTCTGAAAATGTAATACTGTAGCGTCAGCAGCATCATGTGTGAGAACAATGTACCTAAGTATTAAAAATGATATTCATGCTGAAATTGCCCTAAAAAATTGGTTTTAAGCGCCCCATGGCCATATCCATCATTTGCCAATGTTTGGTATTGTAAACATATCAACTCTTCTAAGCTTTTCAATTGGATATCCAACATTGAACTGACATTGACACAAAAGAGCTAGCAGGCAGTAGTAAGTAGTAGCAGGCAGTACTAGTACCATGGTATTATTTTTTTACAACAACAATTTCAACCAAAAAACGAGACATAATACATGTTCCTTGAGTAACCTAAAGAGCATTATTATTAATTCTTCACCAATCATTGCAAATTGCAGCCAATTGCCGCGATTCTCACAACAAATAATTTATCACAACCCCATCACAACTAATGACACACCAACAACAACCACAGCCAACTAACAACAATTCATGAACATTTCATTTCCTACCTATGGAATAAAACAGTGAACACAGAGGAAAGAACTGGGAAAGAATGGAAATGACGCACTTGATGCATTTGACTGATTTGACGGAGAGGGCAAGACCCTTGATGGAAGTAGGAACGGGAGTATCAACAGCAGGATCATCAGTAGTATCAGTAGCAGCAAACACATCCGAGGCAGCAGAAGCAGAAGCACAAGGAGCAGCCGAAGAGTACCTTTCCTGCTCCTCCTCAAGCTCCTCCTCGGACGATAGCGAGGGGTACCACGGCGGCAACTCCGATGGGTGTTGGGATTCCGATTCTGAGGACGATTTGGACGACAATATAGACAATAATAATATGGACGACATGGAGGATATCATGAATGTGGCAAGGGCAATGATGGATGTGGCCAGGGCAACGCCAAGTTCGTCAAGTTTGCCAAGGGCGGGTCTGAGAACATTAGCAGATGTTGCAGATGATGCAGATATTATTTCAGCAGCCGCGGCGGAAGCAGAGTCCGCAGAGTCAGCAGAGGCCGCTTCTCTGGTTGCAGCAGCGACTCTGGCGGCACTGCTGTTGAAGAAGCGGCGGTTTTTACAGGATCTACAGCGCCATAATCGTAATAACGGCAATGCCAACGAAGACAATGAAGGCAACGGTGGCAAATATCAGTGTGTCGACCCCACACTTTTTCGTGACGCGAGTGCAGAGGATGTAGCCATGTCGACGTCCATGGAAAATCATGCTGTCCAACCCAAGGAAATGGCATTCACATCAACAAGTAAATCGCTAACGAGTGGCAATCAAGAAAAGAAGAGGAAAAGGAACTTCCAACAGGAACAGGAAGATGGCACTGTCAGTCGAACGAAACATTCCATTGCATTTGGCAAGGGCCCCATCTTGAAGAAAAAGTCAAGTTTGAAACGAAGGAGCACTGGCAGCACTGAGAGTATTGGGAATATTGGCAGTGTTGGGAGTGTTGGCAACGATGACAGTGTTGGTAACCAAGACAGCAATGGCAAGAAACGAAAGAAAAGCATGAAAAGTAAGACAAGCAAGGTCAGCGCCTCTACCGTCGTCACAACGACCACAGTGACCACAACCACTACAATCAACACCACAACCACCACTTACACTTCTCCGTCCTCTTCCACGGAAAGTTCGAGTAAATATGAGGGCATACCGGACCAAGGGAGTGACATCCGCCACGGAAGCAGCAACAGCAGCAACATTAACAGTAGCAGCAGCAGCATGAGAAGCAAAAGCAAACGAAGACAAAGCAATGTCAGTAATGTAAACAATATCAACAATGACAACAATGTCGGCAATAGCAGAAACACCAACAGCACTCACAGCAGCAACAGCAGCAACAACAACAACAGACATCCAGATGATATTCTGCGCAATCTGAAATCCCAAGCACAGCACATACATACAACAAATCAAATGCACGAAATGCAGCAAACTAATCAAACCGTATCACATTCGGAGCACAATCACTGCCAGGATGCGTCCAATGACCTGCCCATTGATACGTCTAATGATTCGCCCAGTTTGCGGAATTCATTTAATTCACCCAATGCACACAATGCTCCCAATGAAAACAATGAACACATTTCATCCAGTACTCCCAATACACACAATTCGCAGAACCCGCCGAGTTCACGGAATATACAAACGCCATCGAAGAAACGTCAGGAGAAGAAACGAAAGGGTCGAAGGAACAGCAGCAACAGCAATAACAGCAGTGCCAAGAGTCTCACGAGTTTCACAAGTAGCACGAAGGAAACGAATGGGAGCCAGACTGGCCAAAGTGTGCAGCAGGTGCCAGGTAGTGCAGGTTCGGGTCAATACCCCTATTTCAATTATGGTACGCTAAATTCGCATACTGATCTTAGTCACTCAAAAAAATGACTCGCTACTAGGTCCTGGTTCATTGTTGTTGACATTGAATTGTAATTAGTGATTTATTTCCTTACTTTGCTCATTCTCTTTCATTGACTCACTATTGGAATTGTTCTCTCTGACTTTACGCCCACTCGTCACTATTCCACGCGTTTCAACTCTCCAACAAACTCACAATCCTATATAACACACAGTCGATCGATCCCTCGAACCCGACTCCACCCCCCTCACCCCCCTCGCCCAACCCGGCCGCGTCCCCCACTTCCCCGTTAAACTCCACGCCCTCCTCCACCAATCCCACCAATCCCACCAACCCCAATCCCCACAATCCGCACAATTCGCCTCCATCATTTGCTGGATGGACCACGGGAGATCGTGGCGGTTGGTGGATCCGGTGGAGTTCGAGGAAAGGATTGTGCCCAAGGTGTTTGGGCATTCGAGTTTGGCGAGTTTTATGAGGCAGGCGAATGGATGGGGGTTCAAACGTGAGTGGAATGTGGATTGTGGAATGTGGATTGTAGAATTATGGTTGACTGTGCTTGACTGTAGGTTTGGAACTTGGGAGGACATCTCATGGTTGTTGTTCTTTGTTTCCTCCAGGCATCACGCAAGGCCGAGACAAAAACTCGTACTATCACGAATACTTCCTCCGAGGCCTGCCCCACCTCTGCAAAAAGATGCAACAACCGGGCACTGTTCCCCCTCCCGACAAAACCCCCAAACCTCCCAAAGCCGACAAGTGCCACGAAGACAAAATCCAAGAACCGGATTTGTTCCAAATCAGCAAAGAGCGGCCGTTGCCATCGGAGAATGATCCGAGGGACGTGTACACACTGGCATTGGAGACGATTGGGACCTGCATCATGGAGGGTGGACCGAAGGCGCGCGTGCCGGTGTCGTGTTTGCAGCCGATGCCTTCGGCTTTGCCGCCGGCGTTGCCCAAGTCGTTGCCCAAGTCGTTGAACAAATTGTTGCCCAAGTCGTTGGACAAGTCGTTGCCCAAGTCGTTGAAATCGGGTTCGGATTCTAGGGGGTCGATGGCTTTGGTGGGAAACAGTCGTGGGCAGGAGAGGAAGGAAGGGGAAGATTCCAAGTTCAAGTCAGAGCAAGAGTTGAAAGAAAAGGAATCTGTGGCAGTTTCAAATCTGCCGGTGTCGAGTAATGGACAGAGCAGTCCAAACAATAATGCAGTTAATGCTGCTTCCGCATTGGCGTCTTCCGCGCTATCAATGCCTGGAGCTACGGCTCCGTTGTCAGCGAATGCACCAGGTGATCGCAACATGATGATGCTGCGTCAATGGCAGATGCAGCTCCTCCAGATTCAACAGACCAATGGGAATGGGCAGCAGCAACAACAACAACAAATCGGCCCTCAGCAAAGTAATCCACAGGGAACCATTCCACTGGAGAGGCAGCAAGACCTGAAAATGCTATTACAAGCATATCCTGCCAATATTGCCCTACAATTATTCTTCGGAAATACCGCCCAGTGCCAACCACTGCAGGTAGGTGGTGGAGGCATCCTGCCCATGAACAACACGAATTCATCGACAACGATTTCCAAACTGCAGGAGCTTTTGGGTGCGGTTCATCCAAATGCGAATGCAAGTACCGGTGGGCGTACCGCCGCAATGTTTCCTCCTCCACAAAACAGCAATAGTTGCAATACCAATGTGGCACAATTCCTAGCTGCTTTGAATAATTCGAATTCAGTAGCATCCTCTCCCGCTACTTCCATCGGCCATTCACCACATTCGTTACAGATGGTACTCCAGGGAGCAAATCAAGGTAGCAAGAGCCATTGCAACAATGGCACCAACAACAACAATAACAAACGACACTCTGCACCGAATCAAAATCAGAATCTGGAACATACTTGGATGCAGCTACTTCATCATCAGCAACAGTCCAAAATGGGCAATCCGCACAACACCTGCAGTAGCAACAACAACGGCAACAATGGCAACAACGGCAACATCACACCTGCCCCCAATCAAAGTCAACAATTTGGAAATGCATTGATGCAAATGCTTCAGCAACAACAATGCAATCAACAACAGATGCCACGACAACAACACCACCAACAACAACAACAACAGCAGCACCAGCATCAAAATCAACAACAGCGTCACAACCCAAACCCTGCACAACGTCTGCAAGTCAGCCAACAATGTCTCCACAATTACCTATTGCGTGCCGCGACAGCAGGGGCGTTATTGGGTGCCGAGAGTCAATTTCAGGGCATGACTCCAGTAACTCCAGTGGGAGGGTCGAATCGGTCGAATCTCCCGAATGGCAGTGATGGCAATGGACGTGCTGATCCGGGTACAAAGAACAAAGAATGAGCGTGAGAAGTAGATAAATGCATGCAGTTGCATTGAAGTGGGAGGGAGAATTGGTGGGGAGGGAGGAGAGGAGTATGACTGAGAATGGTCAAATTTTGTAAATTTAGTGTATCATATCGTAAATAATGATCTTCAATTTTAATTCAAGTGCAGTCGTTGTATTAATGAATTGTCTTTACTTGAGGAAATCTGTTGGCATTTCCTTACTAGAACTATTGTCTCCGGTATTGGAAAGAGATTTGATCTCACATTTCTCGTAAACAAAAAATGTATGATGAGAAGAAATATTATGTGGCCTTACATCAAACCACCAACAAAGATTATTTCTAACCCTCTCCGTGCTGTAAGCTGTAAACCTAGAGGCATGGCCTACCCCTGATTTGTCCAATACAAACATCTGTAGTGTGTGATACCATACTGCATGTGGCAGTGAAGGATTAATAGTTTAAATCATTGAGATGATACTACCAGACCATCAAATTCTCTGCAAAAAAATTAATATTATTTGTAGTTCTGGTATGCAGTTTGGATTTTCAAAAACAAAGGGCTAAAAATTAGGCAAGATTTGTTTCTGCTGGTCCACTGTCTTACACACAGCTTTTTGAAGTTGAACTTACCTAATAATTCTGTATATACAAATTTATGTTCCTCAATTCAGATGGAAATGGAGAAAGACATTGATAATCTATCGTAATTCACCAATAGAATGCTCACCAGTAACAAAAAGCCCAATGGCTGAAGGACTACTCATGGCTCCTTAGAGAGATGATCTAATTCTAGGGACTAACAAAAATATTTTGTCAAACATTATTATTTTGATCCAGGTTAGGTAAAATTCTGTAAAAAGAAGTGCTGTATACCATATCAGTTCAAGGCCATTGAAGTTTATGTGGCAAGAAACAAGACATTCACTTAGAAATGAAAATATGATCAAAAAATTTTCCTGTCAAAAAAATAACACTTCAAGATGTAGCATCAGTCAACCTTCTTGGTTGGTCATGTGCATCTTCCAGTGGGTTAAGGAGGGGTGTACTTGATTGAGAAAATGGTATCAATTGCACATGTTACTGAAGTCCCTCTCCAGCACATAGCACCTGCACTTTGTTGTGTGAGAGGATGGATAGTTAGCCTACTCTAAAATCCACAAAAAGGTGCATATGTGCAGCACTTAATGCACCAGAGTCCAAAAGGCACTGGCATTAATGTTCCTTCTGATATTCAATTGGTTTGGTGTGATATGTCATGTTTGGAGCACACCATTAGTAGTTGCTTTTAGCTGTAGCAGATTAAAGGCAAATGAATACAAGTATAGTGCAATAGTTTTATATACTACTAAATTATTTAACACTGATACAATGTGGTAAAAAACAAAAACAAGATTTCACATCACAATTGGAAAGTTGTTGTTGTAATAGGAGAAGATTACCTTGGGGTTGATGTGATTGCCATCATCTCCAAAAATGGTATTGGCAATGGGTGGAAAATAATAGCAGCTGTGAAACAGGGCCTGTGACAGTCTCTCTCTACAACTACAAAGCCTTTGTATTCTTGATAATGACACAGTCAGAGATACATCAATTGTTAATAATAGCAAAAATGAAGAAGCTCATGCCCCATATTTTCACCTCAATGCTGCTTTTTCAAAGATCCTTGACTTGAAAGGAGGTAAAATGCAAAACAATGAAAGAATCAAAAAGTGCCAATGGAAGGATTATTTTTGTCACTATGGTTAATGTTAGAATGTTGCAAATAATAGTACCATCTAGTCACTACTGGAGATTGTGGTAAGTATCCCAGTATTTTCGTTGTCCTTGTTCCAATTTCTTAAACTTTAACATGTTAGTTGGTATGTGTCAGAAAAATTAGAATTACTACAAGATTTATTATTTTTGCATAAAATAAAAATTACCTCAGTTGTCATTAAAAACCATCCATCTAAAGCTACATGAATTGCAACCACAGGATGTCTGCAGCTATCTAATTTGATCATCATAGGCATAGGTTCAACTAGACAAACTAATATGTCTACAAGACTCTAATCAATAGAACTGTGCAAAAAACTATGCAATGAAACAATTTTCAGTCATAAAATCCTAAAAAGATGAGTGTGCTCACTTCTGCACCCTAGGCCAAGGTAAACAAATGATGACCATTAGGACATAATATTTTCTAATGACATGAAGGCATTAGATAAATATTTTTAAAATTTTAACACACAAGAAACTATTCAATCATGTAGTTAACATATTTACAGAGTTTTGTTCAGAAGATTCTGCAGAAGTTATGGTAAAAGCACTGAAAAGGTAGGAAAGGCTAGGCAGTTTACATAATTTTTTTGCCAAAAACATGAAAAATCAGTCATGAACTCACAGTGTATGTCTAGTACAAGATGGTTCTCTGCTGGACCCATGCATCACTCTCTTTTTGGAAACAGAATAAAAGTGTGAAAATAATAAAAAAGCCTGTGTTAAGCATAAAGAGCATTTTTGGACAATTTCTCCCTGAGTCACAGTACTTCTTTGTGTTGTTGTTGTCCCAATTTGTTTTGAATGTATAAATTAATGCTTCAGAAAAATTAGATTGACTTAATAGTAACAGATATATCATAATTGCATAAATACTTATGTGCTTAATTACTGTCAAAAATATTGATCTGCAGTTACTTGAGCTGCAACCATGGGATTTCTGCAGCTGTCCAATTTGATCATCATAGTTTCAACTAAATGAAGTAGTATATCTTCAAGACTCTGATCAAAAGATCTGTGTAAAAAACTATGCAAAGAAGCAATTTCCAGTCAATAAATAATCTAATGATGAGTTAACTCACTTCTGTAACCTAGTTCAAGGCAAACAAATGATTGTCATTAGAACATATTATCATGTAATTACATGCAGATCTTAAGAATATTTTAAATTTTCTAACACACAAGAAACTATTCACCCATGTAGTTGACATGTTTATATTGCTTCTTATACAGAAGACTGTGTTGGTAAAAATATTGAAAAAAATGATAATCTAGGCTATTTTCATGATTTTTCTATAAAAACATGAAAATTCAGTCATGTACTAACTATATGTCAAGTACAATATGCTTCTCAGCAGGACTCATACATATTCTCTTTTATTCAACAGAGTAAAAGAGTGAAATAAAAATTAGCCTATGTTAAGCATGAATTGCATTTTTGTACAATAAAATGCTTGATCTAGACTCTTGATGACATTGAGGTAATGTTATTATTGACCTGTTGACATTAACCTGGATTAATGCAAAAATACCTAAATAACTACTACAAGAAGTCTTGTGCCTTTGCATTCCAAGCCAGTGGGCAGAAAAATGGCCATTTTTAATTGTAGGCTTACTTTTATGAAATGAGCACTTTGGGATACAAGAAAAATGTCCTAGGAGAACTACAGAAATAAAAGAAATCCAGCTTTTGTATACTGGTTTTTAATAATAGGAATAGTGAGAAACCACTTCAAAAAATGTGTCGTTCTACAAAATCCTTGGTGCCAAGTACCATGGCAAAAAATTTTGTAATTATTATGCCCCAAGTGTTATTCAATATGTTATTGTCAAACAAAATAGTAAGGCCTTTTACTTTAAAATTTAATCCATTTTGTGTGTTCTATTGCAAAATTGACTTGGCCATTACTGATGCAAATACCTTTAATAGAGTTGTATATTCATTCTTATTTGACAAAATTCATTGAATCTAAAGTTGAGAGCATTGAGCCCAAAGTGAAAAATGTAGTTGAAACCCTAAATCTACTAAAAAAAGGACGAAAGAGAATTCAAACACATCTGGCAATAGGCAACAACAAACAGCATTGAGATTGAGTACATTATGATATAAAAGGGCACATTTGGGATGATTAGCACTGGAGATAACTGCAACTTTGACACACAAGTGTTATCCTTTTGTCAATGTGTCCATTAAATGAGATTGATTCTATGCTTTTTCTGGATGTTTCTGTTTCTTCTATTTCTATGAATTATCCTTGTTCCAATTCTAAATTTTCTCTGTTTAGACTTTAATTGCTCATAATAATATACAAAATAGAAAAATATTGCATATACAACACCATAGGTAACTAATTATCGGTTTTTGCAAATGATCATCCACATCATCAACTAATATTTTGCTTGCCCTCACCCCATCCTATTGACAAATTGATTTTCCAAAGACCTCCTCCTTATTCTCCTGTATTCAAACTTTGTTTGGTTTAGACCTTCCTATGATGTATGACTGCTATATTTCTTGTTGCCAGGTAATGTTTCAAGACAACAATATTTCATGAGTTATTGTATGTAGCATCAGCTCTCTGTCTGCACCAGAATTATCCTTCTGTCTTACTGACCAGAACAACACTAATTGTCATTTGTACAGTTTTCTATTTACCATTATGTCCATTTCTATTCTGAAATTTCTTTTTTTTCACTGTGATATATTATTGTGGGAGTGTTCGATGGTGATGTGTGCAAAGCATCAGTCCTCTGAATATCTCACATGCCTCTCTTTTGCATAATTGTAGCATGATAATCACATAATGAATTTGATTGTCAATTAATGTATTACTTAATAGTGAACTTAATTTTCACTCCAAATCTTTTTAGAGCAAAATACTGTTTTTCTGTTAGCTTCTAAAAGATGACATCACACAACTCTAGATGAAAGAAATTACACTAGAGACAATGACTGGATTATTTCATTCCTTTAATTTTGCACACAAAATCTGGGTTTGAAATTGTTTCTACATGGCAAACCAACAAAAAAATCCCATTTGCTCCTTTGACAAAAAAATGATAATAGTGTTTGAAAAGATTGCTTGAAAACATCTTACATTGTCAATGGACAGGTTTAAATAATAATTTCCACTAGCACAAAACATCTCTCTTATGCAATCCTATCCATCTAGAAAACTAAAAGAAATCAATCTAGCATTAATTCCTGGTATGGGTACTATCTCCTATTAAAATACACCAAGTGTTTAGTGAGACAAGAAATACTTAATTTAAATTGAAACATGATTGTAAACCCAAATTTGTACCAAGCACATAATATTAAAACAACACTCAGACTGTGCTGTGCACCTAAATTTTATCAACCAACCCTACTCAGATCAGTTTGAATAATACAGGCACTGT
Source organism: Thalassiosira livingstoniorum (assembly GCA_036939595.1). Classification (NCBI taxonomy): domain Eukaryota; phylum Bacillariophyta; class Thalassiosirophyceae; order Thalassiosirales; family Thalassiosiraceae; genus Thalassiosira; species Thalassiosira livingstoniorum. The sequence goes on from JALLOT010000842.1 coordinate 12,116, forward strand.
TCCATCCAAATTTATGAATATTATGAGGAAATTTTCCACTGTTGAGGATGGGAGAGACCCTGTCCCATCATGTATCTTTACTTTTTGTGCATTCATTCTGAAAATACAATGTGGAACAAGAATTAAAATGAAAATGAAAATGAAAAAAATCCTTAAATAGTTATTACTAAATTGTAGTTGACTAAGGAAACTACATTATTTCTTATGGAAGCACATGTCTGTTGAGTACTAGCAATAATGTGTTCCATAGTAGCACAGACTATGACCATTAATGAACAACAGGGTTCAAGTATTTAGTACAATTTTAACAATTTTTATGTAATCAATTAACTGTAAGTTATTGCATATGCACTGTAAGCAGGTGCACCACACATTTATCATTTTCTTGTTCAAAACCATCTCCAACTATTGAGGTTGAGATGATACCTCTTTGTTATTTGTTTGTGCCTTAGCCTCCTCTTGTAGAGCAAGGATACAATGCACATTTAAAGTATTATTTTGTTTGTTTTTGGGCTCAATGAGGTTTTAGTTTGTTCTTGAATTTTTACATGTTTTTTCTCCCAATTACAATTGAAATATGTCATTTTTTATTTCAATTGAAACATTTCATTGTTTTATGATTTTGTTGCATTTTTATTTGTAGACATTGTAATCTAAAAACAAATGAAGTATCCAGAGCTGTTAAAAACCTCATTTCATGTTATAATGTAAGACCATTAAACAGTTCTTTAGGGAAACGATTGATTATTGAGGATGTATTACAGTTTCATCAAATTTGGCACCACTTTTTGTTGTATACACTTCTTTAGATTCTAATTGACATATAAATTGACATTGCAAAAAGGGGGGAATCATACAATTTCATTTTTATGCTTTTTGATTGTTGAAATAAGTTATACCAATTTGGAACTATCATTAAAATTGGTTTCACTTTGTTGCTTAGATATATTGCATATGCAGCTACCCATTTTATTAATTAGAAAAGATTAGGTAATCACTAATAAAACAATATCTGAGGTCTTAGGATTAAAAACTTGATGAATTAAATACTACTGCTAAATCAAACAATAAATGTTTGTCTATCTAGATAATCTCATAAAATTTGTTGCACAAAGAGATTAATAAATTACTTGATTTCCCATGTTTTGTAATTCAAAATCTCTCAAGATAAAGACACATCATCAAGAAGGAGAACAGCAAACATATGTTATCTTGTACTGTACTGATTTGATTCTTTTGTTTTGACATAAAATTAGGCCCACAATAAACCATGGAAATAAGGTTTTCATGGAGATCATGGGAGTTGGAGCCAGAGGCATAAGACAAGAAAATCAAGCAAGAATAAAAAATCTTCTTCTGGTCTTAAGGAGAATTCAGGTCAAGAAAACTACAAGAAGAAGAGAAAAATATATTACTGACAAGGGGCATGAGACAAAAGGAGACACTGTCAACTTGAACATAGGTCTGAACCATATCTCACTAGTTGGAGAGAAGCAATTGTTTGTGTCCCATTCCCATGGAGTGTAGCACAGGTCAGATTGGGTTCACTTGATATCTGTTCACAATGAGGCTTAGAACATCATGACTACTCATGCTCTTTAACATGTATTTCAACAGTGATGACATTTTATACCAATACAGTCCCCCTAAAACTCTAATCAATCATGACAAGATCTATACTCATTTTGGAGTCTGTCTTTTTCTTCAATGGTTCCTGTCCCTGACAGAGATCCTAAACATGGGTAGGAAAAATGAAAGTAATGAAGATTTGACAATGATGAAAAGTTATTACCTTACTTACATTGACCAACTTTATGAATTCAAAAATTAGCTTTCTATTTTTTTCATAAATTTAACCTTTACGGGAGAAGATAAACAAAAAAGCATTACTAGACAAGCTTAAGATTTCTAATTTGATCCAATTTTTGATAATGAACTTGAAATGAATTCACATTTTATGTTGAAAGTCTTTGATTGTGTTCTTTTGTTCACTCTTTATTAAATCCTACAAAAATTAACAATATATGAATACAAATAACCCTGGAAAAGGAGAGAATAGTCAAGCTTAATTCAAAAACAACTCTGATGCTTTGCTATTTTTTGCAACCAGTTATTTCTATTCATCTACCATTGGTTTTCAAAAGCAAAATTGATTATTAATAGATGAAAACAAGTTGTCAATGTGCAAAAACAATGCTTGCAGTGCATTAATATTTTGTACTTGAAAGTTACAAACTATCAGTTATCGTCAACAATGGTCATTTCATTCATATTACCAAGTTTCCATAATGTGTGGAATCCATCCCTGTTTGAAATACCTGTAGTACATATCATCCAGTCTTGACCACAGGACCCCCTGATCACAACCTTACATTGAAAGTATGCAACCTTATTTTGTTCATGCAAATTTTTTACAATTGCTTTCTATATAACACTTAATCATTTTACTAAGGAAATATTTTTTTTTAACTTTTACAAGTAAATATTATTTTTTAAGGAGAGAGTTTACTTTGTTACAAAATAAAATAAAAAGCTCAAGATAATACAATTCAATGTGTTTGAAGAATTTCTCCAAAATGAGAGAGAATTCTCAAGAAGTGAGATAAGTTTCTCAGAAAAATTCTTACAAGACCCAGTTTTCTTTTGGTTTTTGAATGATGTGCATCTCTAAGAATGAATGTCACCAGAAAAACCTAAAATAAGGCTCTACAGAAAAATCTGCACATAACCAATCTTTTTCCTTAACCGAGACTTGATGATTCATAAGTCAACAGTGGTGCATATTTCTATGACAAACCACTTGAATCTCAGTTTTGATTTTTCAGTTATTCTCCAGTACAAATAATATCATGTAGTTCTCATAACATCAATAAACACAGTTACATTTTGGGAAAGCATCTTCACAGGTTGATATGGTTTAGATGTAACAGCTTATATTTGAAAATCAATTTTATCAATTTCTGACTTCACTGTATAATTTGGATATTGAACAGAATGATAGTTAAAGATGAAATTTAAATTTCAAATATGCTTTGGTGCTTCAAAATGCACTTTTCATGCAATTATGAATGCATTGGTGATAAGTATGGCATGAACATCTTTAAACTTGAGGCTGTTAAATTTCTTGTGAGAAAGCAGAGCTTCTTTTACAGATATTATTCTCTGTCAACACATTACGTGATTTGGTTTTCATGAAATATGATGAACAGACTATCTAAAAACAAAAAAATACAATAAAAATCATCAATAATTTTTGCAGCTGCTATTTCTTCTGTTTTTATTATTTCTAGGCTAATTACATTGTCATTGCTAGTAGCTTTCTTGAACAATTTCATTCTTCCGGGAGGTTATTATTTCAAAAACTGAACCCATCTAACACTGTAGAGAATAAATAGATCAATAACTATGGAAATTAACAAACAATCATATTTTTTGTTTTTGTTTCTGCCTCTTTTTTTCTACCCTGACATTCATGCTTTGATTGCATGGGATGAAGCCTGCTAAAACTATTTCATGACATTAAAATATAATCAGAGACACTGTTTCATTTGCAAACTAGTATATTGGTTATCTTTCACACTTAAGAATGCAATGAGCAATAATAAGTACTTTGTCTGTGTAACCCATGACCAGAGTGAATTCTATTGAATTGTCATGAGTTGGATAGTTAAGTACAGTACTACATACCATAATTTCATTAAACGAGTAAGAACGAGTATTATCCCAAACAAAAAGAGTATTCAGTAAATCATCTTTCCATTTTTTGGCGCGGATGCACCAATACTTAGTCGGGTTCTTCAAAGCCAAAAACAGAAAAATGTCGCCAATTCATAGTTTCTGGCGAAACCTACACCGCCCGAAGACAGCTGGAGCACGAAACAAACCTCGAAAAATTTCAATTCCATCAGTTAGAGGATCAGTTCTTACTTAATATTATTTGTTATCACAAAATGATCCCATTGGCATCATTCATTCTGTCTACACAATGATACATAGCATATTCAACAGAAACACACCAATGGTCCATTTGATAGTTTTTCATGTCACAAAAAACTTCATATCATCCAAGAGAGATTGGAATAATTTCTATAGAAATATACCAGTAAAATAACAAATTGCTAGTACAAAGAAATCCTCTAGCAATTAAAATCTATCAAAATTACAAGGAATTCTGCTAGCTGAAAGGGTGCAAATATTTAGGAACCATCATCTAAAATAGAAGAAAAGTATTTTTATAATTAAACTCTTGATGTAGGTGAAAAATATATTGTAAGATCTTCAATTTGCCCATACCTTCTTGTTTTGATGTGGCATCATCAGGTATTGTGCCAAATCTTGAACAAAAAACCACTATTTACTTTGAAGATGAAATATTTCTGATTGATTTAGTTTAATGCAACACAGAATAATTTCTTATTTGAGTATTTTTGTATAGACATATATATTAGAAAGGTGCAGATAAAATCACATGCTATGGTTATAATGCTCCTCTTTTACCTTTCATTTGAATTTCTGATTTTGATTTATTTGAAATTAAAAAGAATGGTGTATTCAACTCCTGAAAGCTAGCATGTCAATTATTCAAAGCAACAACAGCAAGAAAGTCCAACCAAACATAAGCAACATCAACACAGTTGATGCTAGGTGTGTTTGATTGGCAGATAAATTGATACTGTTATCAATTAGCTCAAGTATCCATCTAGTTTAAGAATAATATTACTTTTGATGCCATTTTGTCAAACAAATGAATATCCAATCATTGCCAACTACTTAGACTGCACTTTACAGATTATTCATTTATGCAATTGGAAAATATATCTTCTTTATAAATGTGGTGGATCATATTCAACTGTAATGATGATTGTAGAAGCTCAATTGTAGTTTGTTGTAGGTGTCCTATCACATGTAAACAATGTAACAACACAATACATATAAACATAGTGCCCATAGTAATAAACAATGCAATAATATGGTGGATTTCTACTATTATATATCATGTGAACATTACTATCATTTAGACTACTTACAACACTGTGATGAATACCCTTTTGGGGATTATACTAGAAGTAACAGGAAAAAGAACAATTGGTTTTCCTATCCAATTTGATAAAATACAACAAGGTTTTTCAAGGTGCAGGTGTTTTTTCTGATGAGAACCATGTTAAATTTCATCATGCTCTAGTTTGAATCACAGCGTGCATCCACATGCATAAAAATAATAAAGGAAATATTAAGTAGTTTGAAAATGAAAGTCAGATAAATGAAGTTTG